>VFFE01006951.1:818636-945325 GCA_008921705.1 Burhinus oedicnemus | reverse complement strand
AGCAAAAAGAATAAAAAAAAAAAAAAAAAAAAAAAAAGCGGTAAAGCTTTAAAAGTCATGTTTCCCACCACACAATGCCCAAGCCTTTCCTGCACAGATTGACTCACCAGCAGGAGTTCACTTATCTTTGCCTAAGTCACTAAGGAGGAGGAAAAACAAGAGACACTTCCAAAAATCAGGGGGGAAAAAAGTTATTTTCTTAAGCTGAAATTTCCTGGTTTTTTAGTAACTGACATTTTGTTTTAAAGTGCATGTCTTTAACAGAAAGCTAGATTCTTGCTTTAAACTGTGGCAGCAAATGAACTATTTTGTTTGATGAGAACTGACTTCAGAAATGTCAGGGAGCTTAGACGCTGCAGAGAGCAGGGGAAGTGAAAGCAGGACGGCCACGTGTTTTGCTGGATAAGCCATCGTTCTCTGCCCAGGCATTTTTTTTCTGGGTAGAGAAGCATTTGGCCATGTGTCCAGGATTTCCAGACTGCCCATCACTGAGTGGGCAGCAACCCTGAAGGATGAGATGTCACCAAAACATGTCACAAATGGTGCTGTGGGGGTGCAGGTGGAGAGGGACAGGAGGAACGCTGGCATGTCTGGTATGTGCTGGATTTGCTGTGCCCGCACTGCATGGTGGCTCACCCTGTGCTCCGCTGGGTGCAGCCCAGGCACCTGTGGCCACTGGCCTCCATGTCACATCCGTGTCCCGTTAGGTCCGCAGAAGCTCCACGAGGAGCAGTGTGTCACACTGCAGCCGCCTGGACCAGTTTGAGATCCGGACACTCCTGATGTGCTACCTCTACATTGTGAAGATGATCTCTGAAGGTTGGTGGGTCTTGCTCACTGTGAGGCAGCCAGAAAGACCCGGCAGTTTTGGTCTGTTAGGGCCTCCTTTTACGTTTCTTTTTAAATCTCAGTGCACTGTTTTTTCCTTTCTTTCAGATACTCTTTTAGCTTACTGGAACAAATTCTCCCCCCAAGAGCTGATCAATGTCCTTGTGCTTCTGGAGTGAGTATCAAGAGGCTGCAATTCAAATGCTGCACCTTTGTGCAGCAAGAAGAAGAGCTGAGTGCGGGGTGCCTCGCTGGGTGCACGTGGTCCTGGGCAGCCCTAGAGGTGTCTGGCCAGGGTGTCATGAAATGCTCTTTCTCCCTCTAAGGAGAAACATGCGTATGTCGAGGGAGCATGGTGAAGTGGCAGTGCCCTGTGCTGGGTCCGGGCGGTGCATAGGGTGTCCCCCACCCATGAGCGAGCAGGGCTCGCAGTACAGCCTCCCACTACAACTGGTACAGCCTCCACTTTGCGACGGGTTTGGTGGAACAAATGGGTGGGTTTGGAAATGGAGGGTGTGAGGTCAAGTAACTTGTAAATGCAAACCCCAAACCCTCACGCAGAGAGGAGTGTGTCTGCAGATGAGGACAGGGTGGATTTTAAATCACAGAATGGCAGGAGTTGAAATGGACCTTTGGAGATCATCTAGTCCGACCCGCCTTCCCAAAGCAGGGTCACCCAGAGCAGGTTGGACAGGAACTCATCCAGGTGGGTTTGGAATATCTCCAGAGAAGCAGACTCCACAGCCTCTCTGGGCAGCCTGTTCCAGTGCTCTGCCACCCACACAGTAAAGAAGTTTTTTCTCATGTTCGGTTGGAATTTCCTGTGTCCCAGTTTGTGCCCGTTGCTTCTTGTCCTGTTGCTGGGCACCACTGAAAAGAGTCAGGCCCCATCCTACTGCCCTTTCGGTATTTATTGATGAGATCCCCTCTCAGGCTTCTCATCTCCAGGCTGAACAGCCCCAGGTCTCTCAGCCTTTCCTCATAACAGAGGTGCTCCAGTCCCCTGATCATCTTTGTAGCCCTCTGCTGGGCTCTCTCCAGCAGTTCCCTGTCCTTGAACCGGGGAGCCCAGCACTGGACACAGCACTCCAGATGCAGCCTCACCATGGCAGAGTAGAGGGGGAGAATGACCTCCCTCGATCTGCTGGCCATACTCTTTTCAATGCACCCCAGGAGGCCATTGGCCTTCTTGTCCACAAGGGCACATTGCTGGCTCATGGGCAACCTATTGTCCACCAGGACTCCCAAGTCCCTCTCTGCACAGCTGCTTTCCAGCAGGTCAGCCCCTAACCTGTACTGCTGCATGGGGTTATTCCTCCCGAGGTGCAGGACCCTACACTTGCCTTTGTTGTATGCCATTAGGTTCCTCTCCGCCCAATCTCCAGGCTGTCCATGTCTCGCTGTATGGCGGCACAGCCTTCTGGTGTGTCAGCCGCTCCTCTCAGTTTGGTGTCACCAGCAAACTTGCTGAGGGCACACTCTGTCCCGTCATCCAGGCCATGGATGAATATGTTGAACAAGACTGGACCCAGTACTGACCCGTGGGGAACACTGCCAGTTACAGGCCTCCAGCTGGGCTCTGCACTGCTCATCACAGCCCTCTGAGCTCTGCCGTTCAGCCAGTTCTCCATCCACCTCACTGTCCACTCACCTAACCCACACCTCCTAAGCTAGAACAATGTTCTGGATCGTTCCTGAGCTGCAGGATCTGTAACAGATACATATTTTATTTTCTTTCTAGGGTGTGTTTATTTCACTTCAGATACGTGGGGAAGAGAAATATTGCCAGGTACTGTATTCTTCTGTCGAGAGCTGGGGTGGGGGGCTGTCCCCGTGCTCCCAGCAGCAGCCGTGGCAGGAAGGGACCGTGCACACCCGCACCGTGCCAACCCAAGCTGGCAGGGAGCCTGTGGGTCTGGGACTCTGCTCAGTGCCACGCTGCGAGCAGAATCCCCTCAGCTTAGCCCCCTGCCCCTTCCCTCCCCTCCAGCTCCTGCATGAGATCCCCAGGCGCAGGCGTTCCTGGCTGCCCACCCAGGTTGGCAGTGTCCCCCACAGATGGCTGCAGGTGAGACACAAGTGGTATCTCTGCTCCCTGAGCAGCAGCACTGCTATTTCATTAGCTCTAGGGCTGTCTGGTGCAGGTAAGACCAGGGTAGCCTGGTCAGTCCCATTGGGATTGTCTGGAACAAGCCAGATCAGTGCATTGGAGGGAGGCCAGGTCTCCATCCTGGTGCCTCGTGTAAACCTGTAGTGGTGTGGCCGCCGCCACTCATCCAAACCCACAGTCTTCACTTCCCCTTGCAGGGTGCACGACGCCTGGTTATCCAAGCACACAGGAGCCGATAGGAAATCCCAGACGATGCCAGCACTCCGCAGCAGAGCTGGAGGGATGCAGGTGCGGCTCCAGCATCTGGGCAGCTTGGAGACCTCCTTCACACTCAACCACAGTATGTACAGCCGAGTGAGATGGAACCGTGGAGTGTTAGCCTGTTGCAAACTGCATGTAGCCATTGTCCCCTTGCTGCTTGTTGCTTCATGGTATTCAAACTCTGCAGAATTACAGTGGCCACCACTCCTCCCTGCAACATTCCAAGATTGGTGGGGGTGGCGTTTAAGCCAGCCCCTTAAAAATCACCCCTGGGACTTAGGACTTGGGTGGCTTTTTCCTCTCACCTGTCTTGGCTCAGCTCCTTGGCTGAGTGTGTGTGCGGGCGAGCGGGGCAGGCAGGAGAGTTGCCCTGGGGAGATGAGGACTGGGATCTGCTCTGAGCCTCTCCACCTGGGTGAGTTTTGCCCCATGGAAGCACCTTGCCTATTTCTCCTCTGTGGGTGCAACTTGGATGTGTCGTTCTCTGTCTGGCTTTAAAGACAGTGAAATTAAGGGGAAATACTGACATTGGTTTTCTCGGTTGGCATCGGGCTGAGACAGCTTCTCCAAATGGGGCTGGCAAATTCAGCATCTTACTATTCTTAACTACATCTTCCAAACCCCATGAAGCGTAAGGGGAAACCTTATCTATATCAGCATTGCAATCTTGTGGGAGCTGGAGTGTTGAATGCTGTTTCTTCCCTATTTGCTTTCCGTCCACAGATGCAGGCACCTCAGAAGCAGATATTGTGCACCAGGCATTACTGGAGGGCAATATTGCCACCGAAGTCTGCCTGACAGTCCTGGACACCATCTCGTTTTTCACTCAGAGTTTCAAGGTCAGCATTGAACTCAAAAGTATTGTAGAAAAGCGTGCTGCGTTTCTGAGTGCGTGTTGATTTTGGTGATCTGTTCTACAGTGGCAGATTATGGGAGGTTTTACAAAAGCAAATCGTTTGCAGCTTGTTTATTTTGCAAAATGCTGGGTGTTTCATGAGGTCTCGGAGTAATTATGCAGTTATGCAATCTTGCAATTTCTTCAAAACTGCAAGACCAGAGAAAATTACGTGGATGTTATATCATGAGTGTAGGCATTACAAAAATAGAATAAGAGGAAACGTACATCAAATAGAAAGGAGGGACTAGAGGAAAGGGAAATGAAGGTCTAGCATTCTTAGAACAGTCACTGTTTTCTACCATAAATTGTCTAGAAGCGGGGCCCGGATTTCTTTGAATCACTGTACATGAATGTCTCTGGGGCTGAGGTATTCCAGCTGTGATTAACAGTTCCGATAGCACCAGTAGCACTGGTAGAAGTCTTCTCCACATAGCGATTCACGCTCCCAGCAGTTGTTGCCATCTACAAGAATCAAAGCCCCTGTGGTGAAGAGAACCCCAGGCTGGCAGCAAAATACTGCAATACTGTTCCAGAAAAGCTCTTCCTTGAAGTGTGGTTGGAGGAATCCTGCTCATAGCAATGTGTCTTGCATAATGTCACGAGCACAACTCTGGATTTCAGAGTAAGCATAATGAAGATTTCCTTTTTGGATGTATTGAACAACATGAAGAGAAAGTTTATCGTATCTTTTGCTGTTTTTCGTTGCAGAGCAAAAAAAGCCAGCCTGGTGCATACGTTAAATTACTCCTTAATAATTTGGCAACAGCAGAAGGATTTAGATGCAAGAGTTAAAACTTGCTTGACTTTCTCAGTTGCCTCTTTTTGAATATGGCTGAACCACAAAACAGTGTGATTTTCAAACCACAGGATAAGACTGGATTCCCTTCCATTTTAATGGGCTTCTGCTTTGCTTTTATGGTCATACAGTGTTACCACACAGAGTGTGCTCTACACTGCAGTAAAAGTGCTGATGTTGTTCTTACTGACAGAGTTAAATGAGTTCAGTTAAAAAGTATGGATCTTAAACTTACCCTGCTACAACATGCGTATAGGACATCAGAAGGCAAATCTCAGCCAGCCCAAGAATTGCTTGGACTGACAATGAGATAGGGACTATTGATGATCTGTCGATACAGAATCATAGAATGGTTTAGGTTGGAAGGGACCTTAAAGATCATCTAGTCCCAACCCCCTACCATGGGCAGGGACACCTCCCACTAGACCTGGTTGCTCCAAGCCCCGTCCAACCTGACCTTGAACACCTCCAGGGATGGGGCAGCTACAGCTTCTCTGGGCAACCTGGGCCAGTGTCTCCCCAGCCTCACAGTCAAGAATTTCTTCCTAATCTCTCATCTAAATCTCCCCTCTTCCAGTTTAAAACCGTTCCCCCTCGTCCTGTGGCTCCACTCCCTGATCAAGAGTCCCTCCCCAGCTTTCCTGGAGCCCCTTTCAGATACTGGAAGGGGCTCTAAGGTCTCCCCGGAGCCTTCTCTTCTCCAGGCTGAACAACCCCACCTCCCTCAGCCTGTCCTCACAGCAGAGGTGCTCCAGCCCTCGGATCATCTTCGTGGCCTCCTCTGGACCTGTTCCCACATGAATATGGGGCATCTATGTCCTTGCTGGTTGGCCATGATGTCCTGCGCAGCAGCTGCAAGGATGATACAGGCATAGACAGGATAACTCTGACACCAAACTATATTAATCCTCTCCAAGTAATTCCATTTTACCATCTCTCTGCAGGGAAGGGGGAAAAGGGAGATAGGTTCCCAGGAGGTGCAAACTGTCAAAACTTTGCAGAAGACAAGGGAAGTGTAGTGACTTACTACAGCTATGAATGTGTCCAGTGAGAAGTTGTGATAGTCTTTTTTTTTTTTTCTCTCTCTCTTTTGGGCTGCAAATAAAACACTTGAGACAAATAAAAAGAAATGGAAAAAACAGTATGACAGTTATGTTGGTAACAGCCTGTTTTATTTAAAATAACTCTAAGCAACCAGTGAAAGTTGTACAGATTATTGAATTAGGTCTTGGAATTAGTGATGCGAAAGTGATAAAATATTTTTTGTTTATTCTCTGCTGTAAAAACAGCTTCTGACCAACTACTGTAAGTTTGTACTTGTTGTCACGTTTATTGATTATATTTTTATCTTAAACCTTAAGCTTATTTTTATCTTAAACCTTATCTGGTTTAAGAATTGATATGACTAATTATGCAGAATTACCTATGTCATTTCCAGCTTCAGGCACAATATTTCTGCAAAATAAATTCTCTCGTTGCTTTCCAGATCCAGCTTTTAAGCAATGATGGCCACAATCCACTCATGAAGAAGGTTTTTGATATTCATCTTGCTTTTCTCAAAAATGGGCAGTCGGAAGCAGCTCTTAAGCATGTGTTCGCCTCTCTGAGAGGTTTCATTAGCAAGGTATGTAATAATGACTCCAGATGTGCAGGAGAATTTATATAGGTATGACAGAAGAGATCAGTACACTTAAACTGCTGTTGAACTGCTATTTTGTGCTGTTTGGAGATGTGTTTTAGAAAATGATTTCTGAACTGATTTAAAAAGCAGCCCAGGTTAAGTTACCTGATTCAACAATTATATATTATTTGTTGGATACCAGGAAACAAAAGGAGAAATGCAAAATTCCTTTGCTTGCCTTGGTCACAAAACTGCCCTTAAAGATTAGTCTCTGCTCAACCAAAAGCTGGTGCTTCTTGAATCTTTGCCCCAAACTGTCAATATTGCTGATGATGCTATTGCTTGAATAGTACTTGTACTGACAAGCTGCTCCTCTCCCACTGCATTTGAAAGATGAAATCATTGTACTTGCTGAACCTCTTTCTACACTTTACTGAGCCCTGGTACGCAGCGAGGCTGTTTAATCCCCTGAGCTCAAGCAGCGTCAAAGCCGCAGCTAACCACAGAAGAGCAGTGACTGATGCTATTGTTGACATTTCCCTTCATGCTTGTCAAAACCTGCCACTCCTAAGTACGTTTTCCAGACTAGATGTACATGCAAGCTCGATTCCTTCCAAGCTGCATGGTTATCAATGTCCTGGTTTGAGGTAAAACAGAACCAAACCGCGACCATTGTGAAGTCAAAAGGAATTAAAACCCCTCAAATCACTCAAATGCAACACTTCATTAATGAGGTAAATCCATGTGGCATGGGACTGCAGGCAGGCAGAGCACAGTATGTGAATGACATGCAGCAAAGTGTTACTTCCGAAGGAGGACTTACAGTAGTTGCCAAGCAAAGTCTGATTAAAGAACGAGACTGCTAAACTGTTTTTCAAAGGTGGAAAAAGTCTGTGCTATGTGCATTTTACTATAACCCCACAGCAAAGCTAAGAGCTAGTACGAGTATGCCTAGGGCTGAATTTTGGGTTGTCCTAAGCAAACACACGAGAAGCAGAAAATGCAGAAGTCTTGCTAGCTACCTATCTGGCTCCAGACGGCGTGGTCTCCTACGAGATGTTTTTCCATGGGGCTTCTTAAAGCCTGCTAGATTGGCAGCTGGCACTGGCAGGAATCACGCAGTTTTTCTCCAGGGTCCAATACATGTTTATTGCTCTACCTTCCTTTCGAGTTTTCTGCTTGAGTGTGATCTGCTTAGCCTCGAGGTCCATCCTGCTGCAGATCTGCGCACACCCTACTCGTATACAGTCACTCCGCACCTCTCTTCCCCTCACTCGTATGTTTAGCCAGAAATATTTGTTTTGTGCCTGTAGCAAATAAGAGACCATCCTTGCCTCCCTGGCAAATTTTCTGTGGTTGTTCAAATGCGGAGCCAAACCTGCACACCTGCTCCATCGGATCTCACCATCAGCCTTCAAAACCTGGAGCCCTTCAGGGCTTCCACGCTCGCTTTCCAAAATGCCAGTTACAGCAACGCAGGCTGCATTTTTGGCTGCTGGAAGGCCAGGCAGTGGGGTCGTTTTCTTTGATTTACACTAGCCTGAATCCACACCGGATTTGGCATCATGGGTCTTCAAAGATATGAAAGATTGGTTTCAGTTAATTTCTCACGTTTCCCCTATGACAGGACACAGTGTTGCTTCTGTAAAAGCAAGATATGAGCACAGCAGATGGTATCTATAAGGAAGTGTTTTCTTTGCCAACTCCATAACCACGAGTCCCAAACTTCCTTCTAAGTCCTCTGAAGGGCTTTTCTGAGGCCCAGAGTGACAATAAAAAAGTGGGGAGGGTCACCGCATTTCATGACAAGCACAAGGATGGCATGTTTTCCTGCAAGTTTATTTTGAAATAAGAAAGCTGCACTGCTTTGTTTTGGGTTGCATATCACTGTTAGCTATAAATTAGTGTTAACTTCAGGGAAACCAAAAGTGAGTTATACCTTTGACACAGCTAGAATGGACAATTTGTCATTTTTATGACCTTCTGTAGCTAATAATGACAATGGAAAAAATCCCCCTCATATCTAGGGTCACAGTAAATCATTGCTGGAGGGGAAAAAACTCCTGAGATTTATTCTGCATCCCAAAATCTGTCTTAGTAATAGCTTGATTTCTACATTAAATCTGCTTACTTGATAGGCAAAAAACTTAAAAAACCAAGAAACGTCACAAGAAAGCAAAGAACAAACAAGCTGTATAATTGTTCGCATGTTTGGTTTTGGTTTTAGAATGAATGCTGCTTGCATGCATGTGTGCTGGGAATTTCGGAAGCAAGCTGTCTGTTTTACCAGCTGGGAAGAAGCAACAAAAGCTAGATTGCTCTTATTTTACACTCTAGGTTTTCTTAACAACTGAATCCTTCTCTTCAGAGCATCGTTTCCAGATAAATATGTATATACATGCTTGGGAATGGTCTTGAAATTAAAGGCTATGGAGGAAAACACACACAGGGGAGGGGGCTGAGATAATTTGCCCTGCGTTAAAGAGCAGCTCAGACACATGGATGTGGGAGTGATGGAAACTCCATGTAGCTGCCTGCTCCCTTGGTGCCTGGCTGTCCCTCAGTGCATTGACACTAGCAGAGCACATTAGAGGCATCACAAGTCCCAGGCGGTGAAGGACCAGGGCAGCAGAGTCTTGCTCCTTCCCTGCAACAGCTGATGTGAGCAGCTTTTCCCTGCCTGGTAGCAGTTCCCCTGATTGTGTCAAGCTGTGCTTTCCCTCCCCGTTAGTGCTCTCGGGATGCAGCATCCTTATAGCCTCCCATGCAGTGGTGAAGGGCATTTGCCATGTCCTGCCTCCTGCTGTGGCTGCCCTGCCCTCACCTCCCTTTTGTGCCCAGGTCCCTCTGGGAGCTGCTCACTGTGTTGACTCCTGCCTTTTGTATTCGAGCTGATTCAGAAATGTGTTCCCCCAGCACACGCGGAGTCATCACCACATGAGTTGTTTCGCAGCTCTTCTCAGCTTGTGTTCTCCTGCCAGCTGGAGAGCCGCAGGCAGCACCTGGCCAGATCTTCAGCAGGCATACACCCTTGGGTCTGCTGCCCCGAACCTGGTGCCAGGAGCGGTTGCATCTGCTTGGACTTAGTCTCCAGAAGACAACAGCCTGGAGACGCAGGTTCCCCATGAGCAGGGCACAGGTTTTCCTCCAGAGCTGGTGCAGCGTGAAGGGGAGCGTGCAGGGAGGGATCTTGGGCTTCTTCTGCAGCAGATTCCCAGGCAAAGTTTTTCTCCGTAGGATTGGGTTGGAAATGTCTGAAAAGCCTCTGCAGGAGAGCTGTGGTCCGTGCTGAGAGCAGGTGCCGGCCGTATCTTCTTGGGTGCCTGTGTGCTGCCTGTGCATGCCCAACCACACATCACTATGGCCAGCTCTGGGCTAATCCCAGTTCTGAGCATGAACCCACCTGGCTATGGGAGAAGGACTGCATTACAACAGGCAGCTCCTTTCCCAAGTGCACACATGATCCTCTTGGCCCTGAGTTACTATGACAGAGACAGTGAACACCAAGTATTTGGTCAGTGTCTTCATGCTGCCTTGTAACCTGTGTGGCTCGGTGTAGTCTTGCTAGCCACAGTTCCTAGATTCGCATTTTGAGACCCTTTCACCAGCACGGCCTGGTGGTGGCCATAGCAGTACAGGCTTCTCGGAATCATATATACTTAATACGAGGAGTAGAGGGCCACAGTAACAGCTCCAGGCTCTGATTTGGAAGGTGTGAGTGACTACTCTGACGGTATTTACTGTCATCTCCCATGGGGAGAAGGTAGTGGGGCAGCTAGAAGTGGGTCATAGGCCATGCCCCATGAGAACCATTGAGTCTTGAATTAACACATTGAATAAGCGCATCTTTCCTCTGAACAGCCAAAAAGCATAGTTGCCCCTGTTGCCTCTATGTGCCAGGAAATTCCCTGGGGCTGGTCCCCAGCTGCGGTGGAGGGAGCACAGTGTCGCTGTGCGATGCTCAAACAGCCTCCGCTCCCTCCAGGAGATGTTGGCATCACCCCTCTTCAGCCAGGTCCCTGCCGTGGCTGTGGAGGCGGCTGCATGCCAGCACAAAACCCTTCCTTCTTCTGCTTCCCTGCACCAAGCCCGCTGCGGCCGGGCTGGAAGGAAGCCATGTGCAGTGCCCCCTCCCTGCCAGCCACCACTGGTGACTGTGGCCAGACGGCCGCACGCTGGCGGTCCCTGCTCTGGCAAGCCCTGCATGGGGCAGGGCATCCCTCAGCCATCTGCTTGTCAGGCATGGCTGAGCTTGCCCCTGCAGATATGCTCAGAAGTCGGTGTTTAGTAAGGTGCTAGATGCGCTGCAGCAGTACAGGGTGTTGGTCTTCCCCTTCTGCTTTTCTTCACCCTGCTGCAAATCTCTGAGCCCCGTTGCTAACCGAAGTAGCTCACGTTGTGGTTTGGCTTGATCCTGCTGTTCCCTGGGGCCAGCTCCGTCTGGGGGGCCAGGGCAGGTCACTCTGTATTTTAGGCTCTCTGGGACAAGCGAGTCTCTTGTTTGCATTCCTAAATGAAGACAGTCATGATTTTAGGGTTTTTTTGGGGAACGTGTAGAAGTAGCTGTGAGTGCATCTCAGGTCACGTTTCCCAGCAGGGTCAGACTTCTGGGTGGGCGCTGGTGGAATTTTTGATGTCCCAGATGACAGCCTTTGGTGGGAATGTCCGTGGGACCTCTCCTCTCTGCCCTGCTGTTGGTGTTTATGGCTTTTGTAAGAACATAAATCTTCTGTCTGTCCAATTTGATGAGAATTTGCTAATGAACCCAAAAGTTGTTGGGGGAGGAGATGGATGGACATACACAAGCACATCCCCAAAAAGCGTGACAGCAAAGTTCACATTGCTGTAGGAAACATGGTTAAAAATAGGCCTCGAATTCATTCCCACAAAGACTTTCAGGCTCAAAACTCTGGTAGTTTTATTGCGGCTCTCCAGGCTGGAGCCCACTGTTGCCCTATGCCCCTGCCCATCTGAGCTCTGTGGGTGTAATTTAATGGTGTGTTTTCTCATTTTTGCATGCCTCTTGTGAAGTTCCCCTCAGCATTTTTCAAGGGAAGGGTGAACATGTGTTCTGCCCTCTGCTACGAGATCCTGAAGTGCTGCACTTCCAAGGTGTCCTCCACGAGGAATGAAGCCTCTGCTCTTCTGTATCTCCTGATGAGAAATAACTTTGAGTTCACCAAAAGGAGAACATTTCTGAGAACGCATCTTCAGGTCAGTGACTGGGGAAAAGGTAGAGAGCAGGATGCCTCCAACTTAATGAACAGATATTCCAATGTAACTATGTCACCTCATATCTACAGAGGATCTTGCCATTGTTATATGGACAAAAATCCTCTTGATTTCCAAGCTTTGCCTAATTCCTGTTTCCAGTGATTGGCCCAGGGCCCTTTGGGTAAAATACACTGCCGCTGAGTACTCCAAGCTGTTGAGTTTTTGCAATCACAGACAGAAGACACATCTCTGCCCTGGAGGCTGGCTGGGCTGGGATGGAAGGGATGGCCAGAAGAGTTGCCTTTGAGGCAGGAGGAGGGATTTTTTTAAGGGCTGCTTTTGCAGCATTCTTTTTTTTTGAAGCACATTTAGACACCTGAGGCCACAGATGAATGCCGTCTGGGTTGTAATGAATCACAGAAGAAGCTGACATGTACAAACAGGGATTTGTATCATGATGGTCATATTGTTAATTCTGTGAACTTGCTGTTCAGCAGAGCAGTTTGATCCTCTGGAGAGTCTTAGTCCTTGGGATGTGTGACAGCAAAGCCCCAACAACAACCATCGCTTATGTTGTGGGGAAGACCTGATGTTTTCCTATGAGCATTTTATGTAACTGTGACAATACAACTCCTCTATGAGGGCTCGTTTAAATAAAGCCCCTACCCTGTCCCAACAGATAATAATTGCAGTGAGCCAGTTAATAGCAGATGTGGCACTCAGCGGTGGGACGAGGTTTCAGGACTCCTTGCTCATCATTAACAACTTTGCAAACAGTGACAGGCCTATGAAGGTAAGTTGGAGACATTAAATCACATCACGTGCTATCAGCCATTAATGCAAGACTGGGGACGCACTCAAGGAAACCATATTTAAGGGCAGGGGTGATGGTTGGAGCTGTGACTTAGAAGCTCGTACGGGGCTGTGTTTGCTCAGTAAACAAGTATTATGCCACCAGCCATAGGGCCAGCTGCACAGACAGGTCATGCTCCATCCGTGAGGCCTCATGCCAAGAGGAGGGAGCTCTCCAATTCTGGTTATGCTTTGCGAAGTGTGCTGCCAGCAAGGGTGCCCAACGAGCTTTCCAAGAACTTCCAGCCTTGAGAGGAATGCCAAGGGAGGGTCTGGTACTTCTGTTGCCTGAAGGTAATAATTAACAGGAATTAATTTGAATTAATTGAGTGTCAGTAATATTAAGAAAGCACTCTTTCGTGGAGATTAATGGTTGTATTTCTTTGGAAAATGATTGTCTGTTTTTGCGCTAGAGTTAATAGCTTCTACCCAGCCCATTGAACAGTATATCATCACTGCAGCTTGCTCCATTGAACACAGTGTAGCTGCCAAGGTAGGACAGAGGAAAACAGGAAGTGTTTTTACAGTTCTGTGATTATCCAGTGACCTAAAGGTGGAATGGGAACCCCAGTTAGTTGTTGAATTGTGCTATAACAAAGTTATATAGTTAGTTATGATTAGGGGACTGGAACATCTTTCTTATAAGGAAAGGCTGAGGGACTTGGATCCCTTTACTGTGGAGAAGAGAAGACTGAGGGGGGATCTCATCAATGCCTATAAGTACTTAAAGGGAGGGTGCCGGGAGGATGGGACCAGTCTTTTTGCAGTGGTGCCCAGTGACAGGACAAGAGGTAATGGGCACAAACTTGAACATAGGAAGTCCCATCTGAACACGAGGAGGAACTTCTTTCCTTTGAGGGTGGCAGAGCCCTAGAACAGGCTGCCCAGAGAGGTGGTGGAGTCTACGACTCTGGAGACATTCCAAACCCGCCTGGACGCCATCCTGTGCAACCTGCTGTAGGTGACCCTGCTCTGGCAGGGGGGTTGAACCTGATGATCTCCAGAGGTCCCTTACAACCCCGGTGATTCTGTGATATACATGGCAAAAACCTCAATTCTCTTCCATACACAGGTGTTTATAAGGGTTTCCCTGAGCCATACTTTGCTGATCATATTTTACATCAGGAGGCCATCATTATATCCAGTTTATGTATTTATGTAAGTGCAAGAGTACAAGAGAGATTTTAATACGCTGGAGGGGATGTGGTGCACAGGCACAGAGGTAGCTCGCAAGCAGGAGCCCGAGGAGAGGGAATATGAGCCGGGCTCATCATGGAGGAGGGAAAACTGAGGAGAGACCTGACTGCTTCTGTACACTGCGAAAGGGGGATTATGGAGACGAGGAGGTCAGGCTCTTCTCAGGGGTGTGGAGTGGCTGGACAAGAGGCAATGGGCACAAGTTGTTGCAAAGGAAATTCCAGTTCTACTTAAAGAAAAAATTATTACCAAGAACATGATGCAGCCCTGGGTCAGGGCCCAGAGAGGAGGTGGGATTTCTGTCCTTGGAGATTATAAAACTTGGCTGGACAAGCCTTGCTGTAACTCGATGATGGCCCTGCTCTGAGCAGGGGATCAGACTGGAGCCTGTGTTTATTTATTACATTCCTGTGGTGGGAAGCTCTACAAATGCCCTTGGTTCTTTAGGAATTAAAGAGTGACCACATCAGAGACCAACAAGCCAGATGTTGAATGACATGAAAAATACTTCAGGCGTGGTTTATGGTCCCATCCTGGGACATTCACACGCACGGAGCACTTCTCTATCGCTCTCACATCAGCTCCTCAGGGTTTCAAAGGACCTGCCTCCCTGTAGCATGGGAACAGCCAACCTGGCACCCTGCAGGTGGCCAGGAGAGGTCGGCCCTGTGGACGCCCAGATTGAAATACCTCTAATGGCATGTGAAATACTGTACACTATATGCAGTGTGAGGTCAATAAGTAAAAGCTACGGTTAGTCTTATCTCCTGTGTTCTCGGTGTTTTCAGATTGGCAGTAAGTGGAGTGTTGGCTGAAAGGGCAGCAACGGTCTTTCTTTGGCAAAGCCTGGCACGCCGTTTATTTCTTATTTGCTTCTAATTAGACTTGTTTTGTGTCAGGCAACTGCTTTTCCTTCCGAAGTCAAAGATTTGACAAAGAGAATCCGTACAGTGCTTATGGCGACCGCTCAAATGAAAGAACATGAAAAGGATCCAGAGATGCTGATAGATCTACAGTACAGTTTAGCCAAATCTTACGCAAGTACCCCAGAGCTCCGCAAAACGTGGCTGGACAGTATGGCAAAGATACACGTCAAAAATGGAGACTTTTCAGAGGTAATCCATGTAATTAAAAACATAATGCACAACAAGACAGCTGTACAGATGAGATTTTAATTTTCCCTTTGTACTTTGCAGGCAGCCATGTGTTACATTCATGTAGCAGCCCTCGTTGCAGAGTTTCTGCACAGGAAAAGTAAGTGCATGCTGTTTGGGAGGCACAAGGAAGACAATACAGTGATGGGTTTGGCGGTGGGGGATCAGAATATTTTTAAAGAGAAGTTTCTCTCAATTTGGTAAATGATTATTTTAGAAGCAAGCTAAAAAGGAAAAAAAAATTAATGCGGTGGATAAATACAGAAGATGAGTATTTTTTAAGAAAGGAATCCAAGAGTTCAAACACAGGCATTTACTAGGCTGGCCAGGTCTGCTTAGACAGTCATGTTGGCACTTTGCTGAGTAAAATAAGAACTGACACATGTCTCAGTTTAAATGTTCAGTCGTATTTTACATTAGGAAATGTGCTCACAGGGGAAGCCCATGTTAAAAACCAGCTGTCGATATGTTCATCAGAAGTATCACTATAGACGGTACAGAAAACTATAGAATAAAGCAGTCAAAATTCAGTCAAAAAATGAGAGTACAGCCTAACTATACAAATATGTAAAGAACAATCAGCAACAACATATCAGAGTGTTGTGGTTTAACGCAAAACAGGAAGGAAGGACAGACTTGTGTGTTCTCAAATAACACCACTTTGCAGGTTTTCTTTTGAATATCTGTTCAACAGTTGATATATTGACCCCATTTGTTGTGTCCATGTAAGGGACTGATTGTTGAAATGGCCACTAAACTTTTCAGAACGTTAAGGCTGCATAAAAGCTGATTACATGCACTGCCTTGGCTGGAAAGGTCTTAAGTGCCTTGCTAAGGGAGGTTGGAGTCCCTCCAAATTCTGTACTTTGTGTTGGCTAAGTGGGAAAAATCAGGACTTGTTTTTCTGATACGTATACACATTTCACATGGTTGCAGAGGGGAGAGCAATGAAAGCTGGCAGTTCTTTTTTTGTACCCTGGAGGCTGCTCACCACAACCAGGGCTAAAGGAGAACTTCTGAAAAAGAAGAGGAACAAATCCAAAGGAATATCAAGTGAATACATTGAGTTATCTCTGTCACTGGCACTCTTTACATACATGTAGGCTGGCAAGGGTTCAGTAAATGCTGAACTACTCAAAGTTTTGGGGTACGTAAAGAGCTGTGCTTTCTGCTAAGAGTGTACAATCCTGTTCACCTACTACTTAGTTCTCCAGCATCCAGCAGTAGCTTACACCTTGCATCTTCCGTGCAAAAATATACCCTTGTCCTTCTCTCCTGACTTACAGTTGGTTGCAGCCCATTGAGTTGGTCAAAGATGACTTCCAGATAGCACACTGGGAAATCTGTCGTGCTTGGTGTTAGTCGTTAGTTAAATAGTAGTACTAGGAATGACTCCCGTGGCAAATGGCCAGGGAATTTCCGATGTGTTCTGTCTCAGCAGCAAAAATGAGACTCGGGTCCCCTGCTACTTGTAGGACTTTGCTATCAGCTAGACTGCTTCCCTGGCCATTGAAGCACGACGCGTTTGAGATATGTTATTCCACTAATCCATTTGCTTTTGTCTGCTACAGAACTCTTCCCCAGCGGGTGCACTGCCTTCAGGAAAATCACTCCCAACATTGATGAAGAAGGTGCAATGAAAGAAGATGGTGGGATGATGGATGTACATTACAGTGAGGTGAGGTCCTGTAGTACAGACAACAGGATATTTGATTGCTGATTAGGATTGTTTTAGACTTTGTTCACATGAGTTCTAACAAATTATAGTTGTGAACTGGCATCTGTAAGGAAGACTGTTCCACGGCAATTTCCCAAGAGAATTTTGCATTGAAGGATTTTCGGTGTACAATTCAGATAGGTAAAACTGGCGTAAGTTCTTGGTTCCTTTGAAAGGCTTTTCTAGCCCTGAGACTGAAAAAGCTACACCACAATCTTTGCCTGCCACATTATGCAAATGCTAATTCTGCCAGCACAGGGCAGCCTGGTATTTCCAAGGAGGGAATGCAAGTCAAGCTCTGCCAAGTGAGAGGTCAGCTTAGGTTCCCCTTGAGTTCAGGCTGTGCTATAGGACACCATATTAGCAGAACAATCCAGAAATCGTAGCAGGGCACTGGGGAAGTGGGTAGATCCTCCTATGAGTCATAAAGTCTCAATTACTTCTGCACCGTCCCTGTACAACTGCGCTGGGTGGGCCATGTGGCTGAGCGAGGTTGCCCTGCAGCCCAGCTGCCCAATTGCCCATTCATCAAGACTAGGCCTGAGCATCCTTAGCATCACATCCCACTGCTATTGCACACAAGTTCCTTGCACGTGTTTCTTAGACATGTATCTCTGACTTCCAGTGCTGTCATCTCCATACCCTCCAAGAGTTTTGGCATTCTCCTGGGGACGCAGTTAAATAACCAAGACGTACTTGTTGGCTATTGTGCTAATGATGTATTAAGAATGAATGAACTTTTAAAAAATAACTTGTCCTTCCCCCCCCCCGCCCAAAAAAAAATTTAAACTATCTTTGGAAAGGCCAGGAACACACAGGGTTTAAACTTATGTAACTGTGGCTACTTATACTGGGACCTGTTAAAGTACCTGAAGTTAAAATGGTTTTCTCTTCTAACTTGGACTGTTATTAGCGGCACCCATTTGGTTGCTCTCGTAGGAAGTCCTGGTGGAGCTGCTGGAGCAATGTGTAGATGGCCTGTGGAAAGCAGAGCGTTATGAAACAATTTCTGAAGTTTCCAAACTGATCATTCCTATTTATGAAAAGCGGCGTGAATTTGAGGTAGGTGTTTTGAACTAGTTTGCGTCTATCAGGTAATTTCCTAGATTGCCAAGAAAAAAACAGGAGGCTTTTTTATTTTTGAGGTTATGAGTTAATGAACTGGTGTCAGTAAAGAACATGCTGTGCTTCGTTGCTGGTCTGGAGAGTAATTATTAAAGCTAAAGACACAGAAGACTCGTATTTAGTGAATAATTCCCACCTTCCTTCCCCTAAAATAAAACTTTTGTCATCCCATATGCTTGTTAAAGCCTTGCCAAAGCCAGATTCTTTTTGAGACTTGAGCGTTTTAAGGGTTAAAAGCAGAGTTGAGAACTGTTCAAAGAAAGGCGTAAATCTGCAGGCAGTTCAGTGGCAAGTGGAGAGGAAGGAAGGAAGCTGTTACCAGCCCTCTCCTCGCTCCTTCCCCACACCTGCTGTGACCCAGGCTCCAGCAAGGCTCTTTCCCTCCCTCTCCCACAACCCCCTCCACATCAGCATAGCATCCAACACTATAACTGAATCTTGCAGAAGCCTTGCTCTGTTTTTTCATCATAAAGCTTGTTATTAATCAAAAAAAGAATCTCTGGGTAAAATACTGCAGGCTGCTCTACCCTTGAAAGCTCAGTCAGGGAACGTGCTGAGGCAGTCAGCTCAGCCTTCTCTCCGAGGATAGTGACGTTACCACAGTCTGTGGTACCTCTCAGACCTGAAGCGAAGCATGTGCTTAAGACTGAGGTTTTTCAAAGAAAAACTGCATGAGTTCAACCTCTTTAGAAATTCAAGGCTGAATTCTCCGCAGGATTGTGTTCAGCTATCTCAGTAGCTTCCAGCGTTAGCTAGAATTTCCTGCTTGCAAAATCCGGTTTTAATGATGCCAAGATTTGATTTCCAGAAACTCACTCAGCTGTACAGAACGCTTCACGGAGCATATGCTAAGATATTGGAAGTAATGCACACGAGGAAGAGGCTTCTTGGAACCTTTTTCAGAGTGGCCTTTTATGGGCAAGTAAGTATATACACCGGCTCGCCAGCTACCCCTCACGGGGCACCCTGGCCCCAAAAGCTGCTGCTCTGTCAGACCTGAAGCTGAAAAGCCTGCTGGCTCCTCTGGTGCAGCCACTGGCACCTCTCCGTGAGGCTTTCGGTATTACAGCCGAGAGGTGAGGGTTTGTGTCTCTCTCCAGGAGCACTTCATTTATTATAAAGTTTATGATTCTGCCGGTGGGATTTTCATAAAACAACGCAGCAGCTTGTAAATGGCTTAGTGGGTTCAGAAAACACCAAGGGGGGTTGGGAATTAGAGTTATCATAAGTTGCACAAACACAATTTAGTGTGTATAGTATATAACCAGTAACAGTATATAGCCATAGCATATAAACAGTAGTAGTAACAGGCATTTTCTTCTACAGGCAATTGCTGCTCCCTTCTAGATTTTAGTACAGTAAAACATTATCAGAGAAGCTGAAGGCAAAATATGTATCGGTGTTGGTTACATACTTGTAGAGAGAGATGGTATTTTTTGGAAAATGGTCAAGATCTGGAGCTCAGAATCCCAAGAAGGAGCATGATCTTATCATATCTGGTGAAGTCTGCTGAGCCTGAAAGCTCTCCCTTGTGTCTCCGAACTATCTGCTTCTGCCTGTGACCCCATAACCATGGGGGAGATGCAGGACCCCTCTTTAGAAAATGCTATGTAAATGATATTAGCCATGCCTTTCCTGGTTCCTTCTTTCAGAGGAGATGACGAATACCCCTGAAACCATCCTGGGTTTGTACCTTTGAAGACCGCAATCATTACACGCACAACATAGCTGAGCATTGACTTTTGCTGCAGCAAACATACATTTTACTTTTGTCCTCATCTTCAACTTTGGATATGTAAAAAAAGTAAATCAGGTTAGTGATAGATAAAAGCAAACAACTGCTAGCTTGGTTTTCTAGAAGCTGTAGAAATAACTGGATCAGCTCCTAAACGAAGCTAAGTAATGTATCATCCTGACAACCAATACTTGATCCAGTTATGCACTTTAAAGCTTTGCCAGCTTTATATGCCAGCTACACAGAGAGAGTTTTAACACTCTCTCACAACTTCTGACTGGAACAGCTCACCAAAGCATGAAGCTTTCATGCTGTTTCCATTACAGGAAGGACTGGTGATCCAGGCACGACCTTTAATGCAATTTTGTCTCTATTTACAGCAAATGCACCAAGTTCTACCTCCCTGTATACAAGAGGAATCAAAGCAGAGGAAATATATTTCTTTATTTATTGCTTGAAGTCCCTCTCAGCCTACACAAAATCCTTCTCTTTATGCTTTTTTGTGGCTCTGCTGTCAGGGCTTCTTCAATATATGTGTCTTTCTGCTCCTTCTCTGTGCCTTGTTTTTGTGTTTTTTCTCCCACTTGCCTCTTTCCAACCTTCCTAAGAGTCAACCACTGGCCAGACCCTTCATCCACATTGTTTAGATTTCTCACTGGTCATACTCAGGCCTTTGTGCTCAGCAGTGACGTGTTTGTGTTGGTTGAGGAATGTTATGATTTTTTACACAATTTTTGAAAGAGCCTATTAAACAGGCCAAGTTCACACTTTATGCAAGCCATAGGCTTCTAAACCTTCTTGACTTTCTGAAATGTTAGTAGAAAGTTGCTTTCAAAGTAGCAAATCTACAATAAAGTTTTCCAAGCGAAGAAACCCAGCTGCTCCTCACTACTTGTTTGTGATTAATGCTAGACGTTCTTTGAAGAAGAAGATGGGAAGGAATACATCTATAAGGAACCCAAGCTGACGGGCCTCTCGGAGATCTCCTTCAGACTTCTTAAACTTTATGGAGAAAAATTTGGGTCAGAGACTGTGAAAATTATCCAGGATTCTAACAAGGTAGAGTTAAACTGCATGAACAAGCTAACGAAATGCTATTAGCAGTGAACACCAGGGCCACATACTGGAGAGTGCATTGATATGTGTGACAAAAATATCTATTGTATTCTAATACTGTTGAGGGCCTGGGACTGCGCTGCTCTAAGCACTGTGCCAAGGGAGCGCAGAAGGATAAGCTTTGCTCTGTGGAGCTGAAGACGGGAGGTGGCAGAGCATCCTTTCCTCCTGCCAGTAGGGATGGAGGAGTGAGCCCCATCCTCTGCCCTCTTGCAAGCACCTTGCTTGCAGCTGCTCCTCGCATCCTCGTGCTCCTGGGTGGACGCATTGCGTGGCTTGACAAGTCTTGGTGCTGATCTGGCCCCCAGGTGGAAATAAATGAATTGGGAATTACGAATGGGCAAATGCAATCCACGTCTCACTGAGCCCTGTTGTTGGGAGGCGTTAGGAGCCAGCACAGAGGAGCAGATGGTTGGAAGTGGAGTTACTTCTTGTTGCTTTGGCACTGCGAGTCTAAAAGAAAATATTTTGTGGCCTTGCAGCCATAGCTCCTTCCTTTTCCTATGGAATCTCCATCTATGTGCCCTGCAAGGGCTGTTCACGCCCTTAGGTTGCAGCCATGGATCTGTCTGGGTTGCTAAAGACAATGTTGGTGATCCCAAAGCCCGCTTTGAGCAAGCCCACAGATTTGCATGCCGCAGCGCAGTACTACGTGAACGCTAGCTCATGGCCGGGAAGCAATATGGTCATATTAGAAGGACTAAGAAGCTCAGGCACGTGCTGCATTGAAGGACAGGGTGATATGGCTGCCTGTCCCAGATGCAGCTTGTTTGGCCCCAGATGAGGTATTTCTTATGCCACACCTCATTGTCCTGCTCAGGAGTGGTCCAGACATCACAGCTGAGGTCAAAGGGAGTGTTTTGGGTGTCATTCACCGGCATGCCATGGGGCTGGGTCGGCAGGGCACCAGTTTAAATCAGATCCCAGTAGATAAATTAACCAATTATAAGTTAAGTTACTAACCTTTGTTCTTCTAGTGACTAACCCTCTTACCTCATAGGTCAACGTTAAAGACCTTGATCCTAAGTATGCCCATATTCAAGTGACTTATGTGAAGCCCTATTTTGAAGACAAAGAAGGCTCTGAAAGAAAGACTGATTTTGAAAGAAATCATAACATCAACAGATTTGTATTTGAAACGCCTTATACTTTATCTGGGAAAAAGCATGGCAGTGTGGAAGAACAGTGTAAAAAAAGGACCATTCTAACTAGTAAGTACAAGCATCTGAACATGAGACTCTATGTATCAGCAACTATTTTTAGACTATTTTAGCTCATAAAAATATCCCGAAAGAGTCAGGAATTCTCTCAGCTACTTAATCAGAATTGTGATACAATATTTGTATTCTGGGAATTTACCTTGTATTTCTATGTGCAAATTTTTACAGATCAATAAATCATGCTGATAAATTATAGCCTTGTTTGGGATTTCACACACACCGAGTAAAACCCTGAGGGCAAGGATCTGCCTGTGTGTGTTCTATGAAAGCACTCCTATTTGCTGCATGACTTTTCAATCTATAAACTTCCTTTGCTCTTTCTGCTAGCTTTGAACTCCTTCCCATATGTAAAGAAGAGAATTCCAGTCAATTATGAACATCAGGTTAATTTAAAACCAATTGATGTTGCGACTGATGAAATAAAAGACAAGACAGCAGAGCTGCAAAAACTCTGCTCTGCTGGTGACGTTGACATGATCCAGCTGCAGCTCAAATTGCAGGGCTGTGTCTCTGTGCAGGTAAGCCTTGATGTCCATTCAAAATTAGGTTATCTACACATCTCAGAGTGAGTCACGTTTTCACGACGCAACACATTTACTTTCCAGAAATCATTAACTGCTGTGTTCGCAGCGCTGCAGCCATCGAGCTGCCAGCCCAGCTTGCCTTGCCATGTGCTGGGCTACATTAGCAAGTGCCTCGTGCTGATTAGTATTTTGTCTAGTGATGTTTACAGTGTCAAGTCCAAGTGTAATTGCACATTGGCTGGCCGTGGGTAAATGGTGAAATACACATAATTCTTGAAGATTGTACAGTAAATATCAGGCACAAATAGCCTTTTTGCGAGCCTGACTTCGTAAGCTGGGTAAATGACCTTAAGACTCAGACCATACTGCTTTTCCAAACAGAAGTAAGAGGAAAGTATGAGGAAACAGTTTGCATCTCTCTTTTTTTATCTCCATTTATCTTTTGGTCTTCAAAGAACTAGATGGAAAAACTAATACTCGAGTTTTGAAACTTCAGGTGCCTCCGGTGACATTTGTAATGCAGAGTTGGTGGCATTCAAATAATATGCTAATGGTTTTGGAAAAAAAAAAATTGTTACTCCCTTCATAACTGCCTTTAGCAACTCAACAGAAGCGCTAGCATAAATGATGTCTTACTTTTCTGGTTCTAGGTTAATGCTGGCCCCTTGGCCTACGCCAGAGCTTTCCTAAGCGACAGCCAGTCCAGCAAATATCCTACTAAGAAGGTGAATGAGTTAAAAGAAATGTTCAGGTAGGATTTCTGATGCAATAAAAACTAGGCAGCTGGCTGGAACACGGTACTTGCTTTTCTTATATTTTTGACTGTCTCTGAAATCAGCAGATGCTGAATGCTCAGATGTGCCCTGTGAGACCTGCGTTGTGGGTGCTCAGACATATGAAAAAAGCCCATGGAACGGTCTATGTCAAGAGTTCCTAAATTCAGGGCTGTGCTCTCCATGGGGAGATGTGCCTGAATGCCTGCTTCAGTGGTTTGTGGGGGTATTTGAGGTTATAGCGTGAAGAAAGTATGTTTGAAAACCAGAGGTCTGACAGTCTTGTATTCGGGGATCTTTCATGTTGTGCATTTTTTCCCAGTCTTTCCAAGTGGATTTTTTTACTCCACAGTGATGAACTTGAAATATTTTAAAGCAAATCCTTTTCCAGTTTATGGGAGTTTCTGTTGCTAACTATTGAAACGATATGACTCGCACAGGCGTTTTTCTAACTCCCATCCCTTGGGGGGTAGGCTTTACCTCTATGTTGAAAGTGGCCCCCAAGATATCATCAGGCAGCTCCTGCTTCACCTCAGGATGATATGCCTTTGCCACGCTATTTTCTGGACCTCTTGGTAGCAACCAGTTGCCCACCTGCTCTTGTGTTCATTTCTGGGTGCTGGTGACTCCCATTTTGCCCATAGGTCACTGTATGGAGAAGGCAGCATTTGGGCCAATCCTGTTTTCTTTCAGTGTATTGAGTAACCTAGCAAACCATGGAACAAATAAGGAACGATCCCTGCAAACCTGCCACGCATGGATGCAGAACAGAGGGAAGGCGATTTTACGTTCCAGCCTTGCAGTGCAGCCAGAAGGACAAACACAATCTCTGTTTCATGCGAAAAATCTCAGAAAATTCCAGCCATGCTTTTATTTTCACTATAGTCTATAAAAAAAGGAGAAATACGTGTGTGAAATGAAGCGAAGAAGATGAGTAACCAAGAAAACAAAATTACAGCTCCCCGTGATCTAAATTTCTTTCTGGAGGGTGTGTCTCCTGTTAGCAAATTGACCTCAGGCACACATGCGGCATCACGTACACCCAGATCTGTCAAGCCCCACATGACTGATTCCCCCCACCCCGTGCCTGACCATGGCCTCCCTCTGTTCTGTGACCCTATGTGCAGCTGGCTGGGGTTTGCTGGGATCTGCAAGCTGTGTGTGGTCCTACAGGTTGGGGTAAAGGTGCAAGACCACCATGCTGCACTCCCGGTGCGCGTGTCCCATCTACTGAGGACTCAGGCTCCAAGGAGCTGCAGCAGAAAGCCCAATACATGTGTTGCAATCCCCCCCCCATTCCCTCATCCACTGTGCCAGGGATGCTCCTAGAACGTGACTTGTGCCAAATATTGAGGAAAAAGAAATGAAATTTGCCTATCTGGTTGGTTGTTTGCTTTGGTAGAAGACTGGGCTATTGTAATGCCCAAAGTTCATTCTTTTCCTCCCCAGGAAGTTCATACAAGCCTGCGGAATTGCTCTGGAGCTCAACGAGCGACTCATTAAGGAGGATCAAGTGGAGTACCACGAGGGGCTAAAATCAAACTTTCGGGATATGGTGAAAGAGCTTTCTGACATCATCCACGAACAGGCACGTACTGCATGGCAGGAGCCCCCAGAGGGCCTTCTCTGTGCTTGAAAGCTGCTAATGCTAAAAACTGACTGAAAACTAATTGAAAACTTGATCACTCTTCATGTTATTTAGCTAAATATAAAAAAAGCGAGTAACAATGTGAAAAGTAAACGATACATTTGGTGCATTCCTAACACCGGTTTCTGTTGATGGAAGGTGTTGCTGTTGGTACACAGTGTGCTTCAGGGTGGAGTCTTCGCTGACATGTACCATTAGTTTTCCGGCTGCCATGGTCATCAGAAATCCTGTGCCAGGTTTTGCGTCATGTTTTCTACATCATAAGAATCCTGAGTTAAGTCACAGGTCAAAATTCTCTGGCAAAATTTCCATTTCCTCAGTTATATGCAACTTAAGTTCCTTTTTTTTTTTTTTTTTATTTTTTCATTAAAGGATGTTTTCTTTTAACTTTGGCCTACTGCCAACATGCTATTTATATGCACTGTTAAAATATATTATGAAATATAAAATAATAATTTATCTGACCAATGTTTTAATGTTTTCTTGGACCTTCCTAGGAAAATACGTTTGAATAGTAGCATCAGAGGGGTGAGAGGTTCAAAGAACAGTTGCGCATCTACCTAGTATCGTGCTGTGAAATTAGATGAAAACTGTCTTTCTTAAGTAATTGCCATACTTCTGCTCTTTAAAAAGAAAGCTCATTGAGGGGTTGTATTATCAAGCACGTAAGATGAACAGTGTAGACTGCATTGTGATTCATGGTACTTGAAATTCAGAAGAACATTTTCAAGATCTCCCTGTTACTCTACGTACAGTCCACCTGTGACTTAATTAGAACGGCCACATTTTAAGTTGCTAAAAAATACATAGGCAAATCCCACGCTAAGCTGAGCAGTTGTTCAGACTACTGCAAAAACGGGCAAGTGGCAAGATAATACAACTGTGCCAGGCTGCTATTTGTGAGTTAGGTTTATTTACAATAAAATAATGCTTGTAGGAATCAAACAGAGTCTTCTTATGGAAGAGTACAAGATCATTTCAGGGCAACGGTCTCGTGATGGGGCTGAACTTTGTTGTAGGAGTGTAAGGGAGGATCCGTTTAAGAATAAGTGACTGCTGCATCCCCCTTGCTTTTCTTAGATTTCCCTGCTATTCTGCTCATGACCACCATTTTCTTAGTGTACAAACTACTGATTTTGCACATTCGGCACACTCATTTTTGTCTTGTACGTTACCTATGCTCCATGGTTGAATTTTGGTCAGAGAGGTTCATAGGAGTTGCCACCTGCTTATTGTAAGCTGTTTGCAAGTAAACCTTTCCAAGACATTTAATTTGCATGCAGCTGCTAGAACTTTTGTGGTTTCTGAATTCTGCAATAGTCAAATCAAAAACAAATCACTCAGTTCTGCACCGTCGCAGTACAAGAGTTGAGATTATCTTAGAACAAAGAAGCATTGTTAAAGTGCACTCCCCACGATAGATTTCCAAATCCACTGTTGTGTTGTCTTTGGTTAATGGGCAAAATATTACAGCAACTGAAATGTCAAAGTGAAGGGCTCGCTGGGAAGGATATACTTTTCACTTTCTCCTTGTATTAGATCAAAAGATGACGTTTACGAGCACTGTTCTTTATGGTTGTACAACATTATGTAGACAACAGCTGGCTTGAACTTTGTATTGCCATCAAATTACCAAAATATCAAACACATTAAACTTCATGGAATGTTTTCCTCTTCTGCAAAATAACTCAGTTAAACATAAAAAGTATATTACGTTAATTTAGGTTTTTCATTGCAAATAACATACTCTTTTCTAAATATTGTCAGCGCCCCAAAACAACACAGGCAGCACCACTTAGGTTGAGATGGCAGGGCAGATGGGTCAGCCTATCTACAGATCTTTTAAGTTAGGGAAATGTAAACACAAAAAATCGATAAACTGCGGCTGAACAGGTACAGGAAGCGTCGGAGAGTGGCAGAAAACTAGATGTCCAGAAACTGTTTATGATGGCCAGTGATCTCAGTTTCACTAATGTAAATTCAGGCTAACTAACTTGTTGCCTGGTGAACCACTGGGTGAAAAACAAATACGGAGTCAGCTCGAGAGCAGCTCTACCACTCCAGGTAGATCCTGGGCTGTAAGACCATCCTTCAGGTGACAACACACAAAAGCTCGCCACATGGCACCGATGTAGTGAGTGTTTGCTGTATTTAGCTGCAGGTACACCCTCTGCTTACCAAAACAACTGTTAGAATTCTGTTACTGCTAAGATATAATAAAAAATTGCTATACAGAGAATTGTTGCTTTCCTATACTGGATAGTTGTAACTAAAAATGATCCAGTAATACACAGAACAATGTATATGTGAATGCTACAGAAATTGCTAAATTACTCTTCTTTCTCATTTCTTTGTTATGCTGCCTTTGCGAAACAGCTTTGAAGACAAGGTTGGATATCTTTTTTGCATACCTTTTTAAACAGCTCGATTATAATAATGAACTGAAACTTTTACTGAATTTGTGATTGTTTTGTTCTGTCTAGATCTACCCTGAAGATACAATGCATTCGCCGTGGATGCATGACTCCCTGCATGTCTTCTGTGCCATCAGCGGAACATCTGGTGATGGAGGTTACTGTTCACTCAGACCCACTGCTGAAATATAAGCATATCCGTCCTATTTTACAGAGCTTTCTCAGGAATACTTGGAACTGTACAAAGGATGTTTGAAGAAATCCGTGATGAGCAAAGATTCAATTTTTTTTCCCCAAAAAAGTTGCCATGCTTTCAAATAGGGTGCTTGCTTATTTTGCTGAGCAACATTGAAAGTGCCTGGACATTTGCACCACTGTGCTTGTTTTCTACTAAATTTTTTTTTTTTTAAGCTAAATGTATAACGGGACATGGAAAGGCAGTAATCTGAATATGTATTGAATTGCTGAACTATGAATTGAAATGGTAACGGTACTATGTAAAGTTGTACAATGGAATATAATAAAATGTAAAACAACTTTGTAAATAGAAGGAGCACAGAGTATATAGAAATTAGTGTGATACTGTATTTGCTGCTAAAAGCTTTGTTGGACAGGGAACATGAAGGAGAAATTGTAGTCACTAGTGAGAGACCTTCCTCTTCGACAAAGTGACTGGGGGTCCAGGCACCCCCATTCCACTCAGGCAAGGAGAGTAAACTTGCCCTAGTCTGGAATACCTAAAACCTAAGTCAGAAATGATCATTTTCATACATCCTATGAGCAGATAATTCTGAAGTAACCTCCACGAGAGCTGAGCTTACTATAGCTGAGTTCAGTTTTGGCTCACCTTTCGCAGCCACAGGACGATGGATTATACTCACCAAGGACAACATAAAAGATTTGTCATTTGATACAAGTTTTTCTATTTCCTGGTCTCGCACAAATATAAAGTCTGAGAACACCTTAAATTGAGTTGGGAATTATAAAGTGCTTTAATACCTTTCAGAAAAATTCTAATAATCTGTGAGATGTGCTTAAAAAAACAAAATGCAGCACATCTAAATAACTCATATAAAATTGAGGGGGTTTTTTAACATCATGTGACATGCATGTTCCCTCCTGTTAAACGGATCTGTTTTCTGAAAACGTGTTATTTTTGTCTTGGTGGTTGGAGAAAATGTATTTTCCAGAATTCTTTTATTCTTTCTTCCCCTCCCCAAAGCTTTAATGCATTATCTCTGTCTCTTTTTAATAAGACACTTTAAGATGCAGGAAGAAGAAAACAGATCCATAATTCTTTTATCCAGCAACATGTTTAACATCTGTGTTTTTCAAAATCCTATCAATTGTAAATATGGGTCCAGTAGGGTGGGTTGTTTTAAAGATATGTAACAAAATGCCATAATAAAAGGACTCCAGCTGGGTGTTTAGCTTGGCTATAGTGTCTATAAAATGTTAGGCTCCTAATTTCTGTAACAAAAATTATCTTCAAATAGTAACCGGACCACATTTCAAAATGTTTATTATGCATGATTCTAAATAGTTGAAATTAATTGTCTTCTGAGAAAATAATGTTGTGATTCATAAATTCACCCATTAGCTGTTGCAAGCAAAATACAGATGTGCCCACGTAACAAACAGACCACATTTCTGCTTGTATGTGCTTTTATGCCAGGCAGGCTCTAAATTTAGCTTAACAGAAAGAGGAAGAGAGACTAGTATGTTTAAATATGGTTACTACCTTATTGATTTTCATCTTTCAACAAATAATATTTAAAGGCAGATAGTGAGACTTTTCCAAATCACTTTACTGAAAGGTAATGAAGCTGTTTAATAGTGGGTACATTACAAGATTTTTTTGGAGCTAGTTAAACTCTCAACATTGGTACTAAACGTGTACCTTGGATACAATCAGCAACAATGAGATGGGGACATCCAAAAGCACTATAGCTCTTTTAAACACTACTGCTAACCTAAGGGTTTTCCTGGAATTGCAGTGAAATCCTTGTTCATGTTTTTTGATGTCTTTATGTTCTGAAATAACATTGTTGGCTGATTTTTCAATTGCTTTTCCTTATTTTTACTGGAATTCCAGTGAAATTCTTACTCATGTCTTTGGATGTCTTTAATGGTCCAGGATGAATTTTTGTCTGAACTTATCAATTTATTGTTGATATTGGAGTTGTCCTGTCATTTCAATTTAATATACTGGAAAGCTGTCTCAGTAATTCAGCCAAAAAAGGTATTTAATACCAGTCCAATTAAAATATATACAGTCAGTACAGTTCAGAATACATGCTTTTATGCAGTTTTGATGAATAACAAAAATGATCCTGCCCTAAGGATTTGCCTTCTCTCCTGCAGGTAAATAATTCACCTGGATTTCTAACAGAAAAATCTCAAAGGAAAATTCATCCTTTTTAGATGGGTTATAAAAAGACTGGTAACAAACCAGCTTGGCTTTTCTTTAAATTTTCACCAGTCTAGAAACGATAGGGACTGGTCATTGGATATTTTACAGCTGTATCTGGACAATGGTACCAAGAAGGTGTTCACATTTTCTCTTCCTATTCTTTTGCTACATAATTGTCCCAGTTTGAAGAAGTCCTCCAGATTTTTTTTTGTCTGGCTGAAACAGCTGAATTCACAGCTATGTCTGGAGAGTGTACTATGTATGTGCCTGTTTTATGTAGCTGGTACTCACATTGGGTACTTCCTATTTGCTACCTTTTTTGGAAGAATATAAATGTTTATTGTTCATTAACACTTCTGTTTTTCTTGTATTGCCTAAGGAATGGCGGGAGTTTTTTGGTCTGTAAAAATTAGCAGACGTATTTCAAATTACAGCTCTTTCTATATATCAGTATAGCTACACAAAGATATTTTATACGTACACCTCTAATTACTTTTGCTGCAAAACTGCAGTATGACACATCAAGTCTTCAGAAGGCACGCATTGGTAATTTTGCATAAAAGGAGACGAAATAGGATCGAGTATCTGTTCATGAGGATTAAGAGCGCTTGGCTGCTCTCAGTATCAGGACTGGTTTGGATAATGGTATGTGTTAGAGCTAGATTGTTTGCAAATAGGACATATAAAGTAACACAGGGTCTGCCAGCACTTTATGGACACGAACATGCTTTTAGAAATTTATACACCTAGACAGAGTAAGCAAAGTGTAAACATTTACTCTCTTCTTTGACTTACTGCTTTTCTCTCTGCAGAGAGATTAGAAAGTAATATTTTAAGATGAATAATTTCAGAGTTACATTTCTTTCCCCCAAAAAATCTGGAACACAGAATTTACTGCAGCCAAGAATATCTTTCTACATACTCCTCAGTGTTCTGAATTTCTTCTGATAACAGACATTTTCATGAGATAGGCCAAAAAATGGAAAATCACGGATGTGAGAATACCTGTAATGTATAACATGTTTATTTTGTTCCAGAATCCTTTTGAACATATGCCACATGGTATTTTGGTATAGAATAAGAGTTTACATAAACATAACACCTTTTGTCTCAAAGTAGATAAAATATGTTTGTTTTCCTTTCCTGTAGAGACGGACTCCAATGGGCTTCACAATGGACTTCAGAATAACCCTACAATTTGACATAACACAGCCCAAAAGAATTGGAGGAAAACATAAGTGGAAGTTATGGGCTCAAAAGTCTCATTCAAATTACTCAATTTACCCACTTGAGGATGTATTGACTTGATGTTCACTGAGCTGAGTTCTTCGAATTAAACAAGGGGTTCTTACTGGATTGAGGAATACTGTGTACAGCTAATTATTATGCAGCCACAGACTGTAGTACTTAACCTTTAAAATAATGCTTGTGTCAAGCAATGGTGAACTAATTATGATATACACATAATATTGCAGCTATTCTGGATGTAATTTACTCTCTTTTCATGTAAATTTAACACCTGCTACTACGTATTCATAACAGAAGTGCTTTTATTGTGCATGTTGTATATACGTATGTTGTACAAGACCTGTTTAACCTTCTGTGTGTGACGACAGAACGGAAAGATCCCATTTGCCTGGGTTGTTAACCAATGTACTCGTGACACTGAGTAATACACAACACTGCTCCAGAGCTTTCTGAGACCAGCGGGCCTATATTGCTCTTTTTATTCTTGTTTTCTTTTTCTTGAAGAATCAATAATTTTGACAAGAAGCCAGGGCAAAATCACATTGCAGTCGATCCAGATAAAAGAGAGTTTATTCCAGGTCAAAAAAAAAAAAAAAAAAAAAGACTACAAAATCAGGAAAAATAAGTGTTGCAATAAATGTGTTTTACTTAGGGGTTTTTTCCCTTCACAGAACAGGATGAGTGATGTGACACTAATACCAGTGTAAGATTCATGGGACTAAAACCTAATCAAATGAGCTGTCGTATATGCTGCCTCTGAAGACAATTACTGTAATAAATCTTCAAATATGTAAGTACACCAAATGAAATTGTTAGCATTGAATTATTCAGTGGCAAATAGAAGATGTTGATTCAGAAATCCTGAAGGAGCACAAATGCCTCACATGCAGTTCGGAGGATCCCAAAAACACTATTCATCAGGAAACCTGCGACAGACCTAGAAATGCATATAAATTTATAAATAGAAATAAGAAGTGAAGCAGTAGTGAGGAAATGTCCCAGCATATCACCCTGCTTTTCCTGAAGAATATGCAGTAAGTTTGGTCTGTTTTGTAGTTCCAATTTTCAGACCCAGACTTCTGCTCTTTGGGAATGTATTTATTGTCGCTCTTCTCCAATTAACTCAACGCAAATGGCCAGTATACTAATATGTATGCCACGCTCAGGCAGTTGTACTGGCTATTACATGATGTAATGGAAGTCAGGTATAACCTGTTATTGGCATAACAAGTTATTTAATATAACTTATTATATTGCTTGTTATCCTCACCAGCGGATAAAGGACAAACTTCTTTTTCCTACTGGCTTCTACCGCTGAGGCTTCCTCTACGGGGCTCTTGCAAGCCTTGGCCAAAGAGCTGTAGAACCAGGTTCATGCCCTGCCTCCGTTGGTAGGTAAAGGAGTTACTCCCTTGCTGAACAAACAGATGAATTAAATAGACTTGGTATTTAGGTAACTGTGGGGAGAAAAGTTGATCCATGGACTTGCAATAGCCATTTATTGGAGAGGGATACAATTTTTGCACAAGCATGCTTGCTTCCTCATCAACCCAAAAGTGCTCTTCAAAGGACGTAGTTTTTCTTCCGCGTAATTTCTGATTTCCGGTGGTGCTTGGGCAGCAGCTCGGAGAGAACTTGCAAAGTTCATGGCCGTTTTGAACACATGTATCACAAAACTCTAGGCGTCCCCCAAAGAACACTGATGTAGAAATGGGAGAGGCCCCGTGAGTCAAACCAGGTTTTTTCAACTCACAGTTCTGGATTTTTTTGCCTCAGATCCAGCTGTATTCTAATTGAGCCCTTTTTTGAACTGACCCCAGCCATCTTCTGCAGAGCCTATAATTATGTCAGTTGAGATCTAAAGTATTGACAGAAGCTGCTGCAAAATCAGAAATGATAAAAGAGGAATCTCATCATCAGTATGGGGCAACTAAGGACTCTTCTGCTCCCCAAAGGGACAATTCCCCACAGCCCCCTGCTGCTCATTACTGCTGCCTCTCGTTGGACCTAGTAATCATGCAGCCACACCATGCATCAGTGTCATTCATTAATATGATTTAGACAACATATACAGAAAACAATTATTATTTTTTTTCCTTCATGCATCAGCAAACTCGCTGCATGGCCCCGCAATCACCAGCTTCGGTTGCGTGGGTGGGAACAGCAGTAACACACGGCCAAGGGCAGATCACCAACATGATCGTAAATCAGTTTACACCAAGCATGAAGCCATACCCCAAGTGCTTATTTCACAGATCATTTTAAAGATACCTCAGGTGTGTCTATACGAGTTCCAGTAACTACAGTACAGGCGTATTTTCTAATAAGAACATGAGCGAGCATGAGATTTGCAACAGAAAGATGCGGGACAGGACTCAATGAGATTGAGAAACGGGGAAGTCTCGGGTAGGTGGCAGGGATCAAAGGCTTTGGCGGTAGTTGTGATTGCCATGCACCAGGATGGGAATGTGATGACAAGCCGAGCGCTCGGGGAGGAGGGAGACAGCCAGGGAAAAACATTTAAACACCAGGCAGGCAGCCAAAAGCATGCGAACCCTTGGATGTGTGCTTGGCACCGGCTTTCCCAGGAGAAAGAGTGGAGAAAACAGAAAGAAGGAGGGAAAGGAAACATCAGCAAGGAAACCGAAAGCAAGAGAGGTCACTGCATCTTGGATCAGCTTTACTCTACAAAGGTCATCACTAGCAGGCATATTCCGTGCTGGCTATAGGGAGTTGCACAGTCTGAGAGTAGTCATGCAGCTTAAACATTCCATGTCCTGGAACTTTAAGGCGCAATTTTGATTTGATTATAATTGCAGGCCCCTAGGCACTTCCTAACAGCAACAAGGAAATCTGCTAAATCTTCTTCTTTTCCCAGAAACATAAAAAAAAGCAGGCAAAAAAGCAAAAAAAATCAACATTAGCACAGGATATTCCCCGCCCTATCATAAAAAGATCCGCTTCCCTTTTTCTAAAATGAGTGTCTAAAAAGCAGATAAACTCTTGCAAAACTCCTTGAGGAGCTGAGCAAATACTGAAAAGTCCTGTTGGCCTAGGAATAAGTAATTTTCACTAATGAATTTTGGTTTGCCTTGAAACTTAGCCAAAGTTTCCTCTCTGCTGGAGCTGTATTAATTTTATTACACCTCTATTTGGGTGGCAATTAGGAGCAAGCTTGTTAGCTACCACAAAAATCTAGTTGAGAAGAAAGAGCCTTTGTCTCAAATGCTTTCTTATCCTGAAATGTATCAAAATATCACTCGCGTGATATTCCCACTTCTGTGAAAATTTGGGAAAACTGCTTGCTGCGTCACACCCACAAAAGTGAGAGCAAAACTGCAAGTGACCATAACACCTTCCAAAGGGGCTGAAGCAGGGGGCGTTTGGGGAAGTTTGTAGGAAGATGAATCTGTAGTAGGCGGATCAGGGAAAGAACAGCAAGTGGTTTTAGGACAGGTGAGAAGTATAGAAATGACCTGAATTAGTAGGAGGGATTTTGAAAAGAGGAGTTCTGCCAGGGGGATTGAATAACTAGGTTTACCGCGAAGAGAACTAGTCGGGGATGTGCTTTGCTGGTGAGAGGACGTGGCTGTCTTGGGCACGTCTCAATAGCCATAGGAGCTGAGTGTGGATCTGGGTGTAAAAGGAAGACGACTTTGACTCCCCAAAGGTGATGTTGGTGGCCGGGCTGAAGCGCACTGCGGGGCGGGGGTTTGGCAGGTTGTCGCGGAAGGGGGCCCGGGGGGGGCACCGGGCCGTCCCGGCTGCGGTCCCCGCTGAGGGTGTGCGGGCAGCGCCGCGGCCCTCGGGCGGCACCGCCGGTCTGCTTCTGCCGGGGGGGGTTTGGGGAGAACCCCGGGAGCCACACAAAGCTCCGGAGGAAGAGAAAAGCGTCTCTGCGGCGTGGGTGCGGGAGGCAGCGGTGGCCAGCAGAGACGGGAAGGAAGGCAGTGGGTGACACAAGGGGTGACAACGGAGGCAGGGGAACGGGGCCGCGGGAGGCGCAGCTCAGCCCGGGGGCGGCGGGGTCCGGGAGCCCGGCCCCCGGGCGGTGCTGCCCAGGTAGCGGGGGCGGCCCTCCGCCGCCGGCCGCCGCTCCCCGCTCGGCTCGGGTTACCTGGGCGGGCCGCGGCGCGGCTCTTCCCGTCTGGCCCGGCCCCCGCGACGGGAAGTGGGAGCCAGGGGCCGCGCCTGGACGGCCGGAGGGAGCCATGGATCCGCCCGCAGCCCCGCTGCTCTGCCGGTTCCTCCTCGCCGTCTGCTGGGTGGTCGCCGCGGGGACGGCGGCAGGTAGGAGCGGGAAGGGGAGCGGGACCGCCGGCCGGCTGCCGGGCTCGCCCCGTTCCGCTGTCGGGGCTGCGACCCCCGCGGGGATCCGCTGCGAGGACCTTCCCGGCGGGGGGTCGGGGCGGCCGGCTCGGCTGGGGGGTCGACGCGCATACGGTCACGTATTTCAGCGAAAAGCTTTCATTTTGGACAGAAACGGTCCGAAGGGCGTCGGCTGTGTGCGAAAGCCGTGCCGGTACTGCCCCCGGCCTCTTACCGGGCAGGGGAACGGGGATGCTTAAAAACTCGTTTTTCTCTCTCAGTAAGGCCGCGTTTGACAGGGTCGGCGGGAAATCGTTTGAGTCTTGTCTCCGGTTGCCGGGACTGTTTCTGCCTCAAAAACCAAAGCAGAAGCCCACCGCCCCTCTGCCGGTGCGCGGGTGCGGCGGCGGGTCCCCGGACCCGAGGCGAGGGCTGGGAGCGCTGCCCTCCGCCGGCGCCGCCTCCCTCCCCTTTGCCGGTACTCGCAGTTTCCCCGCTTTGGGAAGCACGAAGGTTTCCCGCAGGAAAGATGAGTGTGTGTGTCTGCCGGGGTTTCATAAGAACGGGGGCTCGAAGCTTTCTTAGTTCTGTCTGTGCTCATGGCAAGCAAAAATACCGGGGCTAACCTTGGAGAATTTGTTACTTTGCAACTGGCTGCAATTCGTTTTGTAACTATGAAATCAAGCTCAAGAAAATAAAGAAGGACAAAATACAACTACAAAGTCTTTTATGATACTTTACAAGACTTTTGTCGTACTCGTGCAAAGTATTTGTTGATGTTTCCGCATTCCGGCTTTTAGAAATAAAATGTTTTCTGTGCAGGATTGCCTCAGCTGATCTCTGCTAGTGACTGCTGCACTTTATTTTCTTAGAAGCATCACCGTGGTTTTGGTTTTTAAGAGTGAAATAGTGTCTCACCTGTGTTTCGTAGTTGGTCTTTGAGCTGTTCTGCTAAATTGCTGTAGCGATGAGATTTTAATAATGAAAGTAATAGACTGTATGTATATTTTATACACCAAAACTATGAGACTGGCCAAGCCTATGAATAAAAGCAAATATTCAGCTGAATGTAACGTTAAAGCACGAGCTTCAGAATTATATAGATTAATCTAAAACCTACTAGATTAAAACTTTTTAGGCTAATACAATTTATTGATTTATTTATAAACCTTGAATATTCCCACTTCTTTCTTTGTGCAGTTAGAAATCTCCAAGCTTAAGCACAAGTACTTCTAATCAAACCAATTAAAAGGAAATGTGAAGAACTTCAGAGCAGCAAGCTGGGTTGACACTGTAAATTTTTTTAATGGTTTGTGGCTTTTGTGGGCAATAAAAAGTTTGATCAGGAAAAGGCAGAATGCTTGGAGCTGTGTAGCCTTGTTGAATAATTTTTTTTTTAATTTTTTTTTTTTACATGATCTAAAGGACTCAATATTTGCAAACTTAAGGCCCCAATGCTGTTCCCCAAACCCGTCATAAGTTTTTGTTAGCGGAACAGGTAATAGGCAAAGATGTTCTGGCTAGGTTCACTTTTCTCAGGGGAGACTGTATTTTTGTAAGAACAAAAATTTCTCATGTCTACGCCCAAGGTCAGCTGTCAGACTGAACAAACAAACAAACAAAAATCCCAAGCATTTCAAGTATTCAAAAAAGCCAAGCGTATTCAGACTAAAACTGTCAATCCTAGTAATTATTCTCATTTTCTGTGCTAGCATATGTTATCCACACGTACATGCGGCCGGTAATAATGTCTGATATCTGCCATTGCCTGTCCTTTAACTATGCAGAGGTCTGAGAAAGCTCCAGGAGTCTGGTGAATTTTCTTCAAGCTTTGGCAGCTCTGGCTCTCAGGAAATGTAAGATAATGGTGTCATGGATGCTGTGAGCAGAATTCTTGCAGAAATAAGCTGGTGTGCCTTTCCATCTGCCCTCTTCCATGTGCTAGTGGAAGGAAACAGGGCTGCACCATGTCCTGGATGGGAAAACTGATCTGGGTGGAATTACTCTGCCCTTTCCCTATGTGCTTCCCCCAAACGTTGGGGCAGGTTGAGCCTGGGTTCCTGGGACGAGCAAGTTTCCTGGGATGAGCAAGAGCTGCAGCACTAGTTGATACCAGTTTGAAGTGTTTGTGAAACTACTGCGTAAGAAGGGTACGTAGTTTCCACAGCCAAATAGGTGGCGGTGCCTCGGTTATGGTACCTATAGATACCCTTGAGAAGCAGTCTCATCTTCTCATCGTACACAGTAGAGTCGCCCTTTAAAAAAAAACAAAATTCATTTTCTTAGGGAATTACCAATTGGTAATTTTTTCTAGAATTGTAGTCTGACACATACTTTAATTTTTTCCTGGCAGTTTTCTGTTTTCTGCCATGTTTCCCCTCTTTGTTTTCTAATACGACCTTCAGGCTGTGGGACTGGCTATTGAATAGGCTGTGACTCAGGGCCCAAGAGTAAGGAAGGGTCAATGCACAAATGGATTTATCCCAGTGACTCTCTCTGAGTCATGGCTCTCCCTTGGCTTTTATCTTGCGTTTGGGGAGGTGAAAAAATGTACCGCCGAAGTGCGCCAGCAGCAAATTACTATTTGTCCCACACTAGTTGGGCTCACTGTGCCAGAGCACAGCAATAAAAGTTTAATAGGTGAGTAATTGAAAAAGCATTGTGGTTTCTTTGTTGTTTTTGAACATTCTCGGTTTTGCTTGGATTGGGCTAAATTGTGATTCTAACATACAGCTGTCACTTGCAAGATGTAATCGCGTGTCTTTTTAAAGTTTTCTCTCTAAAACTGCGTTGATGGATATTTTTTGGGTAGAATAAAGTATTAATTGCTCCACAAAATGTATATACTATTTTTACTGAAGATTCAGCATACGTGATGCAAACTTGAAGCAGAAAAGACCTGAAAAATGAGACTCATCTTCCCTCCACAAGCATAAGTTTCACTACCACAGCCACTACGTTGTTGCGTGCTGCGATTTCTTAAAAATTACTTTTCAATGATTTTTTTTGTGTGTGCGTTCCTTATAATTATTTAAATGATTGATGGACTAAGATAACAGGAAACAATTTAGTAGAAACAATTTAGTGGGCAGTAGTTTATCTGATAGCAAATGTGAGCTGATGAAGTTGAGAAGTCGTTCATGTTCTTTTCTGTTGGAGAGTTAAAAATCTGTCAGTATTACTAACTGTAAAATGTGGACCAACAGGATTGTTAACACTGATAACTTCTTTCTTTTAGGAGCAAAAGTTCTTCCACCTCCATCCAACCTGGGCTACTCATTTATCCAAATCTGCACCCTGAACTGGACGTGGAACCCTCCAGAGAACGTCAGCAGTAGCTGTGACCTGGAGTATTCCAGTGACATCGTGATTGATGCGGTCCCTCAGGAAAAAAGAGTAAGTGCATCGCCTCTTCAAACTCTGCTGTGCTCCAGTAAATGTCTTATTGTGATAAAACTGTCTGTGTGTAAGCATATATACATACATAAATACAGTTTTGATATAGCCTTTAATTCTTGTCATGGGATGAAAACCTCAAAAATGAGTCATACCAGCATGTGGGATCTTCAGATCAGAAAAATCTGTCTGTCGTTCTCTGATAATTGAGCTGCTACTGATAATACAGAAGTGCCGTAATAATAATTATGTGAAAAGACTTGTTTCAATCTTTGCTTATGCAGCTTTCAAGAAAAAATGAAATACATACAGGGCAGTCTACATCCTCAAGACTTAAATGGGAATTTGCAAAGGCTGATCTCCTTCACTTTGAAATCAATTCAATAAAGAGGTGTGCACGCTGACCTTGGTGTAGCTGTGATTTGACAGCATAGTGTCTTTTGGAGGTCATGCCAAGTCTTAACATATTCCCACATTTACCCTGTCCCTGCGCTTACAATTATTCGTGGGGGTTGTGTTATGAAGACAACATAGAATCATAGACCGGTTTAGGTTGGAAGGGACCTTAAAGACCATCTAGTTCCAACTCCCCTGCCACGGGCAGGGACACCTCCCACTAGACCAGGGTGCTCAAAGCCCCGTCCAGCCTGGCCTTGAACACCTCCAGGGATGGGGCGGCTGCTTCTCTGGGCAACCTGGGCCAGTGTCTCACCACCCTCCGAGTGAAAAATTTCTTCCTGAGATCTAATCTAAATCTCCCCTCTTCCAGTTTGAAGCCGTTACCCCTCATCCTATCACTACATGCCCTTGTAAAAAGTCCCTCTCCAGCTTTCCTGTAGGCCCCATTCAGATACTGGGAGGTTGCTCTAAGGTCTCCCCGGAGCCTTCTGTTCTCCAGGCTGCATGGAACGCATTTGTTCCCTGGAACAGAAATTGTAAAACTTCTTTGTTTTGGGCTTTTGTTTTTATTCCTGTGATAGATGGTTTGCAGCCCAGATGTGATCCTTGGTGTGCATTAACAACTGTTTGGTCAGGACTGAGACCAGCATTGCCGTGGTACTGGAGGGACTGTAGGACAAATATTTTTGCAATTTATTGCCAGTAAGATAATATGCTATCAGTCCATAATTCCAAACCGTCAGAATTTGAAGCCTTGAATACACACCAACTATTTTGGGTATGGTTAAAATCGATACGACACATCTTGAAACAGCCCTTTGTTGTTGAGCCCTAATAGTTTTATGGCCTGATGTTTACAATGGCCTCTTCATGGGGCTGCCGTATTCTTTCTGACAGCTCCAGGATATCCTGGCCTTGCAGTAAGGCTGCAGTTTCACAAACCGCTGAGCTGATTTAATGGCTTAATGCTGCTAAAAGGGTGATGTTTCATTTTTGACACCCCCTTCTCTAATGGTCTTCATCAGACCTTTAGATGAGCCAGTGAAACTTGCTAACTCAGCAGTAACCTGTTTACCTCTCCTGATGCGTTCATTAACAAATTAACAGGTTGAAGGTCTGCCTGGTTAACAAGCTGGATGAGTTTGTGGAAGAGTCTAACAGATGTTAAGATCAGCAGCAGTGAAAGAGGGACAGCGGTTTCATGTGACAGGACGAATCACAGAATCACCGGGGTTGGAAGGGACCTCTGGAGATCATCTAGTCCAATCCCCCTGCCAGAGCAGGGTCACCTAGAGCAGGTTGCACAGGATGGCGTCCAGGTGGGTTTGGAATGTCTCCAGAGTCGGAGACTCCACCACCTCTCTGGGCAGCCTGTTCCAGGGCTCTGCCACCCTCAAAGGAAAGAAGTTCCTCCTCATGTTCAGGTGGAACTTCCTACGTTCAAGTTTGTGTCCATTACCTCTTGTCCTGTCACTGGGCACCACTGCAAAAAGACTGGTCCCATCCTCCCGGCACCCTTCCTTTAAGTATTTATAAGCATTGATGAGATCCCCTGCATAGCATCTTGCTGCATCTGTTTGCACTACAGCTGATAGATCCTAGTCTGTTCACTGCTGTTTGATTTCCTTGCCCTCTCATTAGTGCTAATATTTATTATTTTTCTTTATACACAATCAGTTACAACATTCTTTGGTCATAACAAAGATTATTTTTCTTTTGGTCCTGTTTCCAGTTAAGTAAAAGGCATCCCCCTAGCCCAATAAAAGCAGCTCAAGAAAGCGTATGAGAAAAGCCTTTTTCTCACCCAAACACATCCTCTTTTCTGAAAATGGAAGCTCATGGACTGCTTGGGCCTGATGTGGTGTCGTTGTATTTAATAACCATTTGTGGATTTGTTTTGATGATTTATTTTTTTTCCTTTCTGTTTGTCACATGCTTGTGCGCACACACAGAAAGATGAGGATTAGAGCTGTAAACTCCTGCTTATATAGCTGCAGTACAAACATGCTGTGTTGCATTATCCATGAAGACTTAACTGTAGGACCATTCTCCCCCACGTTATAGTTGTTCCGTGGTCTCTGTATGGCCGTTGCTCATGTCTGCAGCTCCCTGGAGTAGAAGCAGTTTTCCTCTGGTGAGTTCTGAGTGCCCCTGATGAGGAAAAAGAAAAGCTGAGCGATGCTGAGGCTTCCCATGTTGCCAGACACTCATTTCATTTGGCTTTGAGTTGCAGTGTGTTTTGGGGGCTCTAGTGTATTCTTACATCAGTAGTAATTCCCATGTGTTTGGTATGGTATGCCAAATGTTCCGGTTTTCTTCCCCCTCCGCCCCATCTAAACCCAGGAATGGAGTAAGAGTCGGTTCCGTGTGACAGATACGTTCTTGAATGAGGAAATGCGGTTCAAAGTGAGAAGTGAATGCAAGTACGATAACGCCAGCGAGCCCAGCCGATGGGTGGAGACCTCGCTTCTGCCAAAAGGTAACACATGCAGTGGCCAAACCCTAGCCAGACCTGCCTCTCTTGGCCTCAGGAGACATGGCCTTGCTTTCTGTCCTATTTTAACAAAATATCACAGCCATATGTCATGGAGAAATAAGGAGGGATACCAGAGACAAGGGCTAGTTCAATTGTTAGAGTTGAAACAGAATGATCGTACTATGTTTAAACACAACTGGAGTCTTCTGACGCTTAAAACCTTATGGGCAAGCTTGTAAAATTTATATGCTCTTCCAAGACAGCAGCGTGATTCCTGTTATTCTTCTTGTCCCTGCCGTGCTGTGGTTGTGAGATAAGGGATAACTTGGGTTGTGTTAAGCCTGCTGACTTCATGACTAACATCTAAGTCAGTTTATTTTGTATGGTTTTTCTGTATGAGCAATGGTCCTTAAAATAACCCTACATTTATAAATGTTAGAGGGATGAATCTAGCAAATTTAACAACTTGTTGAATAAATAACTGACTTAACTGAATAATTACAGTAGGGCGCTCTCTCTTTCAAAAGACATGACTGGGGTCTGCAAAGCTGTGCATAGCAAAATGAAGAGAGGAAAAAAGATTTTTTGTTTCTTGACATCCAGAAATAAGGGGTCCATAGCAAAACTATTAGGAGGCAGACTTTAAGGAATAACGTATTCTGCTGGATGCTGGAAGCTCAGAGGTACAGCAAGAAAATAGAGCCTCTTGCCTTGAGTCGCAAAAGTCTGTCTAACCCAGTAGCGTGACTCGATGTGGATGAAAACCGCATGCGGACGGGAGAATCTGAGACCTTAGCATGTCTGTCAAAAGGGTATTCTGGAAAATCAGGGAAGCAGATCATTAGGACAGCACGTACGAAACAGGTTGGGGCTTTTAAAAGTCTGCTTGCATGTAAAATATTTTAAAATGTTTCTTGGAACAGGAAAACCAGTTTCATTTTCCTATACTCTTAGACAGTTGCTAATTCAGGGAGAATGCAAGCTCGGAAGTAGAAGGTAGTTTGGGGTTTGCTATCAGTAAAAATCTGGACTGTTGATAAAATTAACATGCATTTTATTTTTAGTTTGTGGAGGTGTTGCTACTTGTTACAAAGAAAAAATATCTAATATGCTGTAATACGATAATACAGTGTAAAGAACTTGTACCATACAAAAATGCAAGACTGAATATGAAAGACTTATTCCGTAATTGCTCTGCCTGGGAGATACACTGACATCTCTGTTCACAGTTGCTATGTACTCATTTGTATTTACATTCTGCCATTTGGGTTTTCAATATGTTGAAGAAGTTGAATGTCTAGAGGTATATGAGTCTCAATTGAAAATTCAATTTAACCAGTGTTGGTTTTGTCCATATTTAAGGTCTATTTCCATATTCAGAATACTGAGAAACCAGTGCTGTATCTGGAGAAGATAACAAATGCTGACTATTTTTAATATTGACAGCTGTAATAACTCTAACAAAGCTAAGTGTTATCCCTATAATTGCTAGTCACTTTAAATCTTTTTTAAAGTATCTGTAGTTTAGTAGAACAGAATATTTTCCTGACTCAACACCTTGTCCTTAGCATCAGGTAACTCTAAGTAGTAATTCAGATGTGGCACAAACTGAGATTCACTGTTAGGATTAGCTTGCATTTAGAAGTTACTCTGAGATTTCGGCTACTGCAAGCAATAAACAGCTGGAATTCATCATTTGCTGTGCCGAGACAGGCAGTGCAGGCTGAGAGGTAATCCATCTTTGCCTTCCAGACAGTTTCAGTTATGTAAAAAGGGATGTTTTACTTCTGGAATTTGGGGAGAAGACTTCCCTGGCAAAATAAATCTTAAGAGACCTTTCCAACTTGCCTTGCAGGTATTCCAGGTACTGCTGCTGTTGGTTTGAGCTGTGTTTGGCACAATTTGGAGTACATGGATTGTTCGTGGCGTCCTGGGGAGAATGCGAGCAGTGATACCAATTATACGTTGTTCTACTGGTTTGTATGAACTTTTTATTCCCGACTCTAAAGTGCTTTAGCGCTAATCTTTAGTTTTACGTGACCACGTTTTACTTGGCTGCTTTCTGTTGCTTTGAACAGTCTCCAGGCATTGTGTACAAGTTAGTGTTGGGTCCCGTCCAACAGAAAACTTAGCTGCTGAAGGGTCAAGAGGTTGTTGTTGCCAAGTCTTTTTTGGGAAGTTGATCGAACCATTCTGTGAAGCACTGGCTGCTTCTGTAGCCCAGATTAAAATAACTGCTATTGCTTTCTAATTTTTTCTGATTGTGGATTCAAAGAGGGAAGAATTAAGAACTGAGCTAGACCAATATATTAATTGCTTTCTTTGCAGCCCAACAAACATGGGCTGTTTAAGTCGGAATCACTTACTAATGTATATGTCAGCTCTCAAATCACTGGAAAGTGGTATGAAAGCATTAATAACGTATAGCAGTATTTTGTTTGTATCTTAAATGTCATAAATAACTGATTCACCTTGAAAGTTATGGAGAACATCTTTTTATCATCATCCCTGCTTGCCAGCTGACTGCCATAAATAGACTCTTGTTCCAAAGGAACAGAGTTGTGGTGTGAGCAAAAACTTGGCAGCAAGATCTGCGCACGCTAATCTATGCATACTTCTGCATGTCGACAGGGCTTGTGAAATGCCAGATTGCATTAGCTTCTGCAGAAATATTGAGGGTTTCTTTCTGAAAGCCCCCTGTTGTAGTTTTAAATCAGCTTTCTGTTGTATGTGAACTGACTACATAAACTTTTTCCTCTTCCCCTCTAGTGGCAGTCTCACAGGCTAACTGTCCCAATTTAATGCATTTGGACAGCAAACAGCAGAAAATTTGCTGCTTTAGTTAAATGCATGGAGGACTGTTCTCTCTCTAAATTGTTGCACTAAGAAATTTTTTCTTTATTACAAGAACAGTACCAATGAGACGTTGAAGATCTGAATTTCTGGGTATATGGATACTTACTGGAACAATGCTTTAGATTAGAGCTGTACATTTTCAACTTACCCCTTAGTTTTAGTGACAGATATAGCTGCAGTGACAGCAAAGTGTTTTGATTCATGCTGCTTAGAAAGAAAAAGACTTTTTTTTCTTTAGTTTCAAAGCTGAAAACTAAGGGAACACTTGACTTTTGGACTGAAAGATACATTTTCCATAATGTGGGTGCGGTGGGGTTTTCTGTTTTCTTTTTATTTTTCAGAAATAAGTGAAAAATTACCTGAAAAATTACAGTTCCATTTTATATTCTTCTTCCTTGACTTTTTCCTCTAAAAACCTCTCTTTTCATCCAAAGTGAGCATGAATATGACATTAGCTTTGAACAAACGAATCCAGTCGGTGCACAGTAATACTTGCTGAAACGCAGGCTTACAAGAGCAGGTCAATGCACTGGCACAGTGCTGCCTGCTCTGGGTGCCCCCGCTCCTCACCAGCCCCAGGGCAGGGAGGGGAGAAGGGGGGATAAAAAAGGGATCTGGGCGTGAAAACAGGAGAGATGGTTTTGGCTTCTCCAGTCCATATCTAGGGAGATGTGAAATAGAGGAGTGTCACTCTTATTGTGCTCCTAAACGAAGCTCTGATTTGCTCTGTATCATTTTTAGAAATTAAAAATTAAAAAAAAAATCAATTTCCTAATTTTCTATGGAGGAAAAAGCTACTGGCATATTTTCATTGGAACTTGGGAAACAATGAGAAGCAAGGAAGAAGGTTGTCATAGCTTCGCTGTTATTGGAAGTGGGTGGTGAGGAGTGACATTTTGCAAAGCAGATGCAGGCGATAGGTGAAACTTGACCGGCTCAAGCAAAAGCTGCAACACCTGAGGCATTGCTGAAGGAGACTGATCTGCTCAGTCTATCGCAGAAGTGAAATTCTGCCAGCGGGAAGTGATCCAAATTAGTTTGCTTTCTAAATACTTTTTTTTTTCTTGAAATTGCTTTCCCACGTGGAAAATGTGAACCAAAGCTGAAAGCAGCTTGTCCCTTTGATGCCTGGGTATAAAGCAGACCTGCCTCTCTTCCTGCTACTTGATGCTCTTTACAAAAATAATACTGTTTCTGAAGCTTGAGATAAACGAGAAGCTTCTTACTTTGCTTAGCTTTACTTCTATATGCTGTAGCACAGCTTTAATGCAAGATCACTCCTCAGAATTTGTAACACAGGTTTAAAAACAAGCTTGCCTCTTGCTGTCCTATTCTTCTGAAGTTTAAAAAAAAATATATTTCATTCCTATAGGTTTGATGGTTTGAAAAACTATAAGAAGTGCAACAACTATTCTACAGACCACGGAAGATGCATTTTCAATCTTAGCTTCCCCAGGGTCACCAATACTTACCCAGCTATAAGTATTTTGATTAGAGATGATTCTGAAGAAATTAGGCCTGTGTGTGCAAGTAAAAATCCTACCACCCTTGGTAAGTTTAACACCACATTACAAAAAACATAAAGAAAGAAGTTTGCTAGTATATCATTGTGTTTGAGAAGCTTGCAACTCCTAAGCTGTGGGTGAGGCAACATGATTAGATGCTCTCTTCTTCTATTCGTCTTTGATTTAGGAATTATATAGACAGGGTTTGGGTTTTGAGGGGTGGATGTTTGGTGTTTGGGTTTTGTTTGTCTTTTTATTTTCCACTCGGTTTTCCTCTTATTCCTTCGTTGGTTTTATTCTTTCTTTACTTTTTGGTGCTTTTTCCTCTTTCCCTTCCTGAACTGGTACAAGTGTAAAATTATGCAATACGGGACTTCTAACCACTTTTCTAACCATTGAGATATAATTTTAAACTAATTCTTCCATTTTGCATTTCAGTAAGACCTGCTACTCCAAGACGACTTACACTGTCAAAGATTAATGATGAAATACACGTAGAATGGAGTGAATCAGACACCTTTCCAGAAAATTGTTTATTTTATGAAGTTGAATATCACAATGGTGATTTGGACACCGCTCAGACAATTACTGTAACTTTTCATTACTTACAGTTAATTGGGGTTTTTTTTCCCTATGTATCTTTTATAATTTGTGTTGATAGTCACAGTAACTCAAATATTTGCTGTTTAAAAATGAAAAATGATATGTGCTGCATGTGAACGGGCCTGGTGCACTAGCTGGAAGTGTTGTGTGGACATAAGATTTTTCTCCCATACGGTAATAATATCGATACAACGCAACTCATACTGGTCTTCTGAATCCTTGCCATTGTTTGTTATGGCAAAGCAGTAACATGTAAAAACAGTTTGATAAAGAAGCATAGACTAAACTAAACAACACTTATCAGGAAATACGCTGCGGTGCATGTACCTGTTTACTTCTCAGTGATACGGGACTTTGGTCGTTGGTGTTGAGTTTTCCTGTTGTTGGCCTGCACTCAGTCAGATGATTGCCTTGTTCTTCAGTGACGTGACTTGATTACCGTAAAGCCAAATTAGTTGCTGGTGCACACAAGAATGCAGAATGGTATACTGAAAAGCAAGGGCATAAAAAGACTGAGGATGCTGGGATAGAAAAATGTGTCCAGTCTTAGATACACTGATTTTAATGTACGTGTAAAAAGTGTTGACTCCAGTGTCTGGATGTACTCACGCCTGGATCTGCATAGCCAAACTGCCTGTACTGTTTGATCACAATGGTAAACAGCATGATAAATTTAAAAGGAAGGTGGCAGTCTTCTCCTGTGGAGCATATTTAGCTGTTTGTCCTACCCCAGGTTCAGCAAACTTGAATAATATCAACATACCTCAGGAAACTGGCGTTTTGGATCAAAAATAAGTGAAGTTTGATCCCAGCTAGTGTGTTTGCGTGCTTCTCTAGAGGCACCACAGAAGATTTTTGTGTGGTCAAAAGTTGGATGAGTGTTGCTGCCCTGACACCCTGACAGAGAGGGGAAGGCAGCGTAAATCACAGATGTTTCTGAAAAAAAAAAAAAAAAAATGGCACTGTTCCAGATGTGGAGTCTGAGTTTAATCATTGATGCCAAATGCTGCATGATAGATGTAGCAGTGAATAAGATTAAATCTTAGCTTTGGAATCTCTATTTAGGCAGTCTTTGCTGGTTAAATGCTACTTATGTCCTTTGTTATGAAGTTTAGTATTCACAAAAGAATCTTCCATCCAAACATTCAGAATATATTAATTGCGCAATGAAAATGGGTTTGTAAATGACTGAGAGTACATTGGTAATTGAACAAAGCAAATTACTTTTTCTTTTTGCCTTAGGTTGAAAATAATTACACGTCAATTCCTAGCGTTGATCCTAACAGCAAGTACACCTTCAAAGTGAGAGCAAAACCAAAGCCCGAGTGTTACAGCAGCAAGCTCTTCAGTGACTGGAGTGAAGAGAAGAGTATTGGTGAGAACAATTGTGCCTGCGACGTGTTGCACTTTATTCTTCATCTGTAAGACATTTTGTCCGCTAAGCAAATGGGAGTCGAAGATCCATCTTCCTATGTATCTATGTAACCGTAGATGAAAAAGAGGGCAAGAGAGTTCTAGTCCTTCAGCAGTGCCATCCATTACTGCCTGTCTGGCTATGTATGTCGATGGGGTTACCACCTGGGTAGCTATGCAATAGCCCCTTCCCCGTGCCCTCAGCCCTGAGTCTCGCTGGTGTTCCTCTTCTTGACAAACGTATCTACATTATAATATCCCGCTTTGAAAAATCGGTCCTTGCCTCCAAAAGGGCTCGTGCATTCGAGAAACATTCAGCCTATGAGCAAATTAGAGAATTAATTAGTTTGTTGTCATTGTTCCTAAAAAGCCTCTTAAAACATCCCTAAATTTCTACAATTTTTGTTTTCCAGGTGAGAAGACGGACTCTATGTTCTATTTTGTTTTAATAGTCACCATTCCATTAATAGTAGCGGTATCTACGATAATTCTACTAGTTTATCTGAAAAGGTAAATAACGATCTCCCTGTATTTACTATCCACTAATTCTAACTGGTCTTTGACTCCCATTATAATTCATGGCTCTTCCAGGTAACCGTCCATGATGTGGCATGTTTCAATAGCAGCTCTTTTATCCGTAACACGTGTCGCTTAACAAAAGCGGCAGCACTGTTGTGCCTCAGTCATTAGAATTAGGTTTATAGACATTATACGTGCTCTGTCTGCACTTGGGTACCATTGCTTATGTATGCTTACAGGGAGATTCTTGTTGCACAGCTATTGCATCCCCTCTCTATAAGCAATGAAGTCCAAATTCAAAATTAAGTTTACAATAGTATATTTTACCAGATTTCTAAAAAAAAATCTCCTTTTGCTGCTGTCTTTGTCAACAGTGAAAGTTATTTAGAATCTGTCTGTGTGAATATTCCCATTTCCTTTTGGTTTGGGGAGTAAAAATGAGAATTGGGCTACGGTTGTAGAGAATGAAAGCTGGCCAGCGATGTCAAAGCTGACTCCACAAATTTTCTTGACCGCACCCAAATATGACATTGAAATGGTGATTTTTAAATTAATACATCTTTCATCTAAAGCTGTTCGTTTTCATTTTCTGAAGGCTGAAGATACTAATTCTTCCGCCAATTCCAGACCCTAGAGAAATTCTGAAGCGCATGTTTGGAGAGCAGAATGAGGATTCCCAGGTTAGTAAGAAGCTGTTGGACCAACTAATCTATTGAACCGGAATCTATAGGCTTTCAATTTTCTTTTTCCTAATACCTATGTCTGTCTTAAAGCTAACTGTGTATAAGTAAGTATATCGTATGAAGATTAAGTATTTACAATAGTAAGAGTTGTTCAGAAACAATTACCCAAAGCTGAGAGGGACTTTTTTTTCTCCCTCAAATTGCATATACTTTTCTAGATACATTAGTAGTATTTCATTATTCTGTTATTTCACAGACTGCTAGTCCCTTAAATGTGTTTTGGGGGTTGGGTTTGTTGGCTTTTGTTGAGGCTTTTTTTGTTTGGTTTCTTTTTTGTTTGGTTTTGTTGTTTTTTTGTTTGTGGGTTTTTTGTTGTTGTTTTTTTTTTTTTGTAACTCCATTAAACTACTTTTCCTGAACATTCAGGTCTTTCTCTGCTAGTGGCTCGTATTTATGATGCTGAATAAAGCTATTCATATCTGACTTCCAGAAACTCATATTTTTAGCACTTTCACATTTATCCCAGTCAGTTAGCTATGAGGTAAATCAGGACACTTAACTTCTCATTGGCAAAAGAACAAAACTAACTATAGCTGCTTCAAGCTTTGGTTGATAAAAGACTTGCTATGGGCCCTTATTTCAGGAAAAATAAACGTAATCCTGATTATGGAAACTGTTATTTCTAAACAAATCTAACTCAGTAGCTCTTTGTAAAAATCTGAAGGGCAGTAAACTGACAAGCCTTAATTCAAACCTGGACCGGAGGCAATGATGTCTGTTGTTCTCTGAACGCAGTCCTTGTGCGGAAGGGACCTTCTGACTCACTGGGGCATCTCAAAATTGATGCCACCTGTGAAACGTTTGCAGAGGATCATGACTATCTGGGTGTCTGGTGCTGCATGCGCATTGGATGTTCTCAGTTGAACAGGAGTTGCAGGAATCTCTGGCTTTTTGAAAAGAAGTCTCCCTTTGTGGTCTCCCAATGGCAAAAGGAGTCAGAGTCCAAAATCCAGTATTCCCTTTTTCCACAGGGGTATTCTGAGTTCACCTAATAATAAACCAGAACTATGTGGAAAACATGGATCTGGCCTCCTAGTTTACTACCTTATGGATGTGTATTTCAGCATGTATTGGTTGTTACAGGACTAAGATGGGACCCTTGGCCATGAGGATCATAAATATGGTAGCTGTTACACTTTGTCACGCTTTGTCCTGTGCCTTGTTGCTGCCCCAAGCAATGCTACATTCTTGCCTTTAAATGTTATCTTGATCTTCTCTATGTGCTCAGGGTCTCAGTGAAAACTCTACTAAGTGTGTATCTCCTCACTTCTCCATCCTCCTGCCTGAGCTTCCCCCATTAGCTGTAGTTGGAAGCACTCTTAAGATGGGGGCCAACCTTCAGTTCTTCCTTGTCTCCAGAGAGGACAGCCCTTCTGTCAGCCAGGCCTAATCCTGTCCCTGATAAGCACAATTTGTTGCCCAGCTACCTTGACTTTTGTACCATAATATAGGCTATATGTTGTGAAACGGGTCTGTCTTATTGGGCTGAAAAAGCAATGCTCGCTATGAAGAAGCACTGTTAAAAATGTCGTTCTTCTGTTTCAGAGCCATGCAAAGGATGATTCTGTGAATGCTTACGACAGGTTAATTAAGGAAGAAGAAATCCATTCTTTAATTTTAACAGAAACACCAGAGTGCACTAATCCTGAAAAAGAAAATCGATAAACTCTGTTTTGCCAGTGAAAGATGAGGAAACTTTCATTCCTGCTCCCGTACAATGTAGATGTGAAGAGGCCTGCAAGAGATTTGCCAGCTTTCACCTTACTGAGTCTTTTCTGAGCCTTACTTCTGTGATGCTCAGAAGATACATCACTAACAGTGGCCATTCCTCCATCTCTGGTAGAAATACTCATCCTGGATCGTTCAAGAGCAGCGTGTACATACCTTTCCTCTGACTGCATTGCAGCATCTCTCCTTCTGGCTCCGGCCAGCTCTGCCCTATTACTTGTTATTTGCACTTGTGTTTGTGCCTCACCTTAAGACTGTAAATGGGGTTTTTTTGAACAAGCCCTGTGACTTCTCTGAAGTATGTGGCTCGACTTTGCAGCAGGTGAGATGAGGCTCGTTTACAGCAGGTGGCTCATTATTGGCCCTCCGTGGAACTGCTGCCAGGGCACGGACCATTTGTGGATGGCCTGTTTTGTGCATTCCAGGGCAGGGCGCTTTCCAGAGGGCATTGGTGGACTGACCTTTGTACGCTTCTGGTTGATGTGTGTCAGCCGTGGCCTGGTCAAACCCCATAAAAGAGGGTTGTTTTTTCTTTAAAAATGTGTATGAAAAGCCTCTCTGCTTTCCAGCTGGTATTCAGACTATTCATAGAAAAGGCTTAGGTTTTTTATCCTTTCAAGTGCCTGTCCTCAGATGCCTTGCCTTCATGGACTTCTTGGGTTAATTATACTTTGTTTAAAAAGATAAATAGAATTTTTTACCTGTGTTGTGCGGCGGCAGATAACTGTATTGAGTCTTACCAGACTGCAATTCTACTTTGGCCATATTGGCCCAAAACCACCTTGATTTTTGGAAGCTAAGTCATCCCGAGTCTGTCCAGCAAAATTACCAGGACGGATGCATGAGTCTAAGGAGCTGTGGTCAAATTGCTGAGCAAGTGCTAAACCACTGAAACTGAATTAATTCAAAGACGTCAAGACCCATCCTTACTGCTGAGCTGATGGATTTGGGGGAAGAGGGATTGACAACCTTGGCCTGCTTTCCAAGGGATAAGCTTTATTCTTTCTCTAGTGAGGAGGCCGTGATTTGAGCTTCCCCTCTGGGAGCTTGGCAATTTAAAGCAAGGTGCTGATTTGAGTTTTTTTAAAAATTTACTTTTTTTTTTTAATTTTTGTAAATCATTAATTGATTTGTTCAGGTTTTTTGATGGTTTTTCTTTTCAGGTTGCTTTACCCAGCAAAGCTCAACAGACATTTTCAGGCACAACTGTGGCATTGCTCTGAGTTCTGAGCGTTAGTCTCGACCCTGTGCTGCGAGGGTGCAAACAGCAGTACCTTGATTGTGCTGGAGGCAGAAAGGAATGTGATGGGGAGGAAGGGATCCATGCAAGCTCTTCGTGGTTAGCGTTCAGGAATTTCTTGCTCCTCCCAGCTAAGTGCAGGCACGTTAATTGTTGATATAGTCAGTCTTAGCGGACTGGGAAGAGATCTCCTCAGAAGTTTGCTAGGAGCAAACTCTGTAGTCACTAACCTTTTAAAGTTCAGCCCTGTCCTCAAACTCCATTCAATCTCAAATGAAATGCTACATTTTTGGAACATAATGTTCTGTAAGAAGTAGAACTAATGGAGCTTGCTTTTTAAGCTACAAATTTACATCCTGTATGCTCTTATGTATTCCCTCCCTCTCAATAAATCCAAATTTTTCCCCCAGTCCTCACTGAGCCTCTCAAATACACGGTTTCCTCCACATCTACCTCTCCTTACTGGTGGTAGGAAGGGAAGGAGAAATGTAGCATAACTAGCAGACCCCATATTAGCTTAAATCTTTCACTTACGATCAGGCTGAAAAAAAAAGACATTCTAAAAATTGGTTAATGAGACAAAACGAGAATAAAGCCTCAGGGATTTCAGTGAGATAAAACAAAACTCAGGTTATCCAAAGTCAGCTAGCAGCACTATCTGATATTCCAGAGGTAACAGAATAGCATGGGGGAAAGGGTAATTAAATTCCTGTGCCAGCTTTGTTCCCTCTCCCCCGCAACATTTATATCATTATAGAGATATAAATATTTCTCAAATCTACCTCATCTGGAACGTTGCTCTTCAGACCACTAGACAAAGAGAAATGTATGATTTCAAGATAAGTAAGTGTAAGGGTGTAATATAAAGTTGTGTGGCAGATGATCCTCGGTACTTTACCCTAAATTCTTTTGACTTTTGTTTTGGTGTTTGTGGTAAAACCAAAGCTTATTTCTTTGAAAAACAAAAACCAACCAAACAAAACCAACTCAAAACAAACTCATAAAACCAAAGGAGTGGAAAAAACAGATGGAAGGTGCTAAGCCAAAAGGAAGACTTAAATGCAGAGGATGGTTTAGATCGCTATATAGAAATGTTTTGGGTAATTCTTTGTTTCCCGAATAATGGTAATTGACACACTTCCTAATGGATGGATTTATTGAGCCTGTGTTTTGGCATCTAAAGTAAGTGTCTAAGTATATTTTCATCTTTAAGTGTCTTGTTTATGGTTAGGGGTTTTTTAGCTTGAAAATTTCCAAGTTTTGCTGTCATTTGTTTGTTGCAGTTCATTTGTTCATTGCAGTTACTTGATCGATAAGTTTGTTTCAACAATGAATAAATATGTCTGAATGTTTTTCAATATAATTGGATGGCATTTCGTTCTTGGCTTGAGAAGATAAACTGAGACAGAAGAGATGGCAGTGGTTTAATGAGAAACCACATTTGAGGCATGCAGAACCCAGAGAAGAAAATCTGAGTGTTGCTTTGCCCTCTTCCCTTTCAAAAGTGAACTCAGCCCCCCGCAATTTGTGGGGAATGCTACAGCTGCTGCGTTTTTGGCTGGGGTAATGAAATGGAGATGGAGCTGGGCACAAGAGTTGTGCTCTCCCTGCTGTGTGCTCAGTGCCACGCTACTGTCTGACATGGGCATGTTTGTTTTTTCATAACGCTGTAAAGAGTTAATAAATTCTCAAACTGGAATTTGACGGAGGTTGCTGGAGCCTTATCAAACGTAGCACCAATATTTTATGTCTTTGTTAGCTGCTGGAGTCATTGAAAATGCCAGGTGGCTAAACTGATGAAAGCCATTACTCAGTTGCTTAGGCTCAAATGTGTTCAAGTGCCAAATAAACACGTTAGCAGTGGCTTCTTTGAAAGATTCAGAGAAAGCATAGTTTGTTCCCTTCAGGTCATTGAGCAGATCATTCAAAATTAAGGAATAAACAGTGAAGTTAAAAAGCAAGTCCATTTGGATTTTTCTTTTCCAATTCTACATTTTTTGTGGCAATAATGATTTTAATCACACCCATAAGTGACCTTTTCCTATTTTAATACATGATGTTAACTAATTTAAATTTTCTGTGTCTGGCATTCTTTTTTTGTGAATGTGAATTTATTTCGATTAAGGAATGTCGTGATGGATAGCATTAAAGGAGTCAACAGACGAACACACGGTATTGTAAGGCATGGTGTTTCAATGCTCGCTGGGTAGAACTATTCACAGATGGGGTATTTCCATTCACTGGAAAGTATGCAATAAACTTAGTTCTGAACTGGAACTTCAAACATTCAGAATTTCCCCTGGAAGGGAAATGTTGATTTTTTTTTTTTTTCATTTTAAAAAACCCCAAACTCTTAGTCTGGGGGGGGTTTCCCCTCACCCAAGCAAGAGTGGGAGGTAGGTGAGTGGAAACCCAGGTATGGTCAGGGCGCTGCAGAAACCACCTTCTTACCCCAGCACTGTGGTCAGGCAGCGGCTGAGCTCTTCAGGTGCAGGAGTGGACACAGTGGGGCTGGGAGGAGCAGATCTGCCAGGGTTATTGATGGTTCATCAAGATGATTCCCACATACTTCAGTTTTACTTGATATGTTTTCAGTCTGAGGGTAGTGAGCCACTGGCCTAGGTTGCCCAGAGCAGCTGTGGCTGCCCCATCCCTGGAGGTGTTCAAGGCCAGGTTGGATGGGGCTTGGAGCAACCTGGTCTAGTGGGAGGTGTCCCTACCAATGGCAGGGGGGGTTGGAACTAAGTGATCTTTAAGGTCCCTTCCAACCTAAACCATTCTATGATTTGCGAAAAATGTTTCATGGGAGCAAGCCCCATGGGTTGCATTGCCAGCTGTAGAAATGCGGCTTCTAGATAGTACTTAGAATCCAAATGCAAAACCACATTAAAATCTCTGTATTTGGATGAGCTTCCTGCTAGCTGTGTTGAATCATGGTGAAAGCAGGAGACTTGCAATCATCATGATGTAATTAAATCTACGCTATCGCCACAGCAAAGCAATATGGGTTTGGGTGGGAGGCACAGGAGAGAGACAAACTTTCTTTCAGGTCCGGAAACTCTGCCTCAGGTTTGTAGTGCGTAAGAGCCTGAAAGCTTGTTGATGACTTTTGGGGTTGGTTTGGTTTGTTTTTTTTTTGCTCTCTTTTCTCCAGCTATGTTGGTTTGGTTAATAAAATTCTTTTCTCTTTGCTTGTAAAGCTTGTGTTGTTTATCACTAAAGTATTCCTTCTACAGCTGTACTCTTGATTATCGCCAAGTAGTCTGCTGAAGGTAATAACTCAGCAGGGAAAGACGATCACTGCTGTTACTGCAAAGCTGTAAAACAGCCAGGGTATTCTAGTAACACTCTCTGCTCCTTGTTTTGCTGGTGCCAAAGTACTGCAATTATTTTGATGACTCTTGCACAAAGCATCTATGAAGAGATGCTTCCCAGTTAACCAATACTTCCAGTAATCTTACTCTTAGCTTATTACATTAATGTTTTCCTCTATTTAATTTGGCTCAAACTGCTGAAATGGACTTGGCTAAGAGCATGATCAGATTGAAAGCTTAGTGAGAAAGAGGTTTTGTTAAGCTCAGACGCTGTCACTTTTTGGAACCTGGATAAAATTTACTAAGTTAGACCAAAAGTTAGGAGCAGCTTGAACCAGGAGATAAACTAATGTCTTGCTGTAAAAGTAGATCTGGCCCTACATCTTCTGTGCTAAAAAACCCCCCGAACAACTGAATATGTGCTTCATGCTAGGAACGAATGAGCGTGTGCAATGGGCATCCTTTCCTATTGATCTAATGAAAGATCAATTAGATGCCATGCTATCAGCAATTGCTGTCTCAGAGCACTTAGCTATGTCATTGCCACGTCTCCTGAACCTATTTTAATGTAGCACGTTGAAACAAAATCCACTGATTATTTGGCAATGGCGATGAGACCACTAAAATTAGCTTGTGTCTATCTGTTTTGCCTGTTGGAGCCTTTCTCCCTCCTGCACTTCAAAGCCTCTTGGCATCACTAGTTTCCTTCCTTCGCACAAAATGTCAGTGTAGAAACTTCAGAAATGCCAGCTAGATACTCTTAAAAGGTGTGAAACTGCTCAGTCCTTCAAATGTCAAAGTCAGCTACAGGGGAAATTATTCAGGGTATGGCTATTTAGTTTTAACTTCACATCCTGTTGTGTTCTTGGAGAATTTCAGCTGCAGACAACCCTGGCTAGATCTGCAGGTACTAAAGCAGAGCCATTAGTTGACATTTTTCCACAGCTGATTTTCATAGCTCTTTTAGTGCATTCAAGACTTTGTGACTTGTTTTCCTAGGAGGAATTAAAGGTAGAAAACCTGATAACATACCGGTCAGAGAGAAGGGAATCCACCTTTCTCTCTGCGGGACTTGCAGGGCTGTGTTTGAGCTTGGATTGGAGCAAAAATCCTGCAGCCTTGGAAACACTGGGCCATTTTTATTAGGTGCGTAACATGAATTTTTTTTTTTGTTTCTGGTATGTATGTAAAATGGTATTGATCGTCTGTCTATTAGAGCTTGGGTAGGGCTGGAAGAGTTGTCGGAGCACCACCTGCCCCGTGTTCTCCTGCTGAGAAGCGGCAGGACAGAGCATTCTCAGTGGAGGTTTGTCCAACTTGTAAAAAATCTCTTGCGAGAGAGTCTCCCAATTGTTCTGTCCCACTGCTGTATTCCACTTAATTAGAACACTCTCCCAGTAAGTGACCTAAACTGGCTTTGCTGCAGATTAAGTTGCCGCCTTCTCCTTCCTCCCCTCCTCAGGGACCGTGGTTGTTTAGCATCTGGTTTGTGTTCTGATCATGCTGCCTTGAGTTCCCTCTCCGCTCTTTCCTGCTTTGGAAAAAAAAAAAAAAAAGCCTGAATCTTTCAACCTCATCTCCTAAGTTCTGTTTTCTAAATCACTCATCATTCTTGTTGGTCTTATCTAGAGCTGAGTGTGTAGCTATCTAAGCCAGACGGCATCATCCCCAAGCCAGCAGAGCAATTACCTTATTTGTCTCTCAGTCCTCTTTCCCCAAGCTCATCCAGAACGAGTAGCTTCTTTGTCTCTGTGGCAATAGATTGTTGTATAGCTGCTCCTCGCTTTGTGGCTTTCTACGATTTCTGAGCTTTTTAGCAATGCTGCTGCCCTGTCGGTCACTCCTTACTGCAAAATTGATTTCTCCTGCCAAAGAGGACTGCTTTTAATGGTTTTATTGGACTGCATTTTTGTTGCTTGCGTTGCTGTGCCATTTGGAAAACGTCTGCAATTTTTATTTTTTTTTATATATTCTAATTGTGTCCCTGGACATCTTTCTAACCATTCCTCCTTTGATATGATCCCTGGAGTGCCTTCTTTCACATGATCAAATTGTTTAAAACGCTGAATAAAGCTGCTAACCTGACAGATTCCTGTGAAACAGCAGCCCTCGCTGTCCTGCTGGGTGGTCAAGTGCTCTTTAAGAGGGGTTTTTTTCAGCTAGCTGTGTATCCATCTCAGTGATTAACTGTTGTATTTCCTCACGCTGTTTAGAAGGATGTTGCCTCATACGTTAGGCCAATCGAAAAGGGAAACTGGATTGGTTTGGCACAAACTGTTCTCGATGGCTGGTCAACAACGCGCAGAAGGGATAAAAAAAAATTGTTTACTTTGTTCCAGAATTACTCTAGGGATGAAAGTTGGACAAATGGACAAGTAATTTCTTGGACGCTTCCTTTCTGAGGACAAACATGATGTTTGTCCTTCAGTTTTTAAAGACTTCTTCTGTTTGCTACAGACCTCAAAGAAAGCTGCCCGTGGTTCAGGTTGCATCAGCGTTTAGATCATTAGGTGCTGCAGGATTAATAAGGCCCTGCCCACCTGGAGACATCCACATTGCCTGAATGTTCTCCAGCCTGTTTGTCTGGATGTAAGTTTATTTGCTTGTTAAAGTTAACTTGCGCTGGTAATAGATAACCCTTTTTGTAAAGACTAAAACAAAAGAAAAACCGACTGCACCAAGCTTCGGTGCAGCAGGCTCATCGTCATCTTTGCTTGGGTCATAAGCCTGCATGTTGCTTTAGCTCATAGGGTATCCAAAAGTTCTTTTCCTGGCTCCTGTTAATCAGGACTGGGTTTAGCGTGTTGCTATCAGGCCCTCGGTTACGCTGGAAGCCGTGGGTCAGAGCCCCATCCCCGGTGAGGGCAGAGGAAGGGCACACTCGGAACAAATGCAAGGCATCAGCGCTCACCCAGCTAGTGACCACAATCACAGCGTATACAAAACAGGCTTCGTTGTCAACTGCCTGCCAAGCCGGGCTCTTCCTTCTGGTCTTCCGTCCTCGTTACTGTACCAAATATGGTACAAGTGCCTGGTGGGAACGCAGGGAAGCAGAGCCCTGCCGGCACACGTCAGCCCTCTCCGGCGTGCAGCTTTCCCCCCGGCTTAGGGTGCTCTCCAATGCGGTTCAGGCTCACTCCTAAATTGTTTGCTGGCTTTTCTGTATATGCCGTGTATTCCTGCACATCACCGACCATAATTTTAAAAAGCGTTTAAAAAAAAAAAATATTTGAAAGTGCACGTGATGCAAATTTTTGCTCTGTTGCTATGCTCTTGAAGTAGAACAAAAACGGGAAGCGTGCTCTAAAAAGCAGCAGTCAGAGAGTTCAGGGCCCTGTGACGCTCATAGAAGATGCACTGGAAGTAGTAAGAGATTTTGAACTTGCTAGGGCCCAGCTTCATGGTATTGGTCTTTAAATGGTCGTATTTACACCTGCAACCTTTTACGGTAAGCTGCATAGCATCTTCTTAATGCCCATGGGGTTTGTGGTATCCATTTTATTTGCGCAAAGACTTCCAGAGCTGCGACTTTACCATAACAATGGGGTGGTCCATGCAGCTTTGTGGATGTTAGTAATGCTGGGATTAGAGAGGATGTCTCCCTGGGTGACGGAGGTGTTTGCACAACCTGGAGCTGATTCAGCTGTTGTACAGCTTTGCTTCCTCTGGAGGAAATGTAATACCCTGCCTGGGATTGGGAAATGTAATTTTTTTAATTTTTTTTTTTTTAAGCAAGTAGAAGAGGAAGCAGCTGAGAGCTTTGTCGTTATGTAGAGCAGAGCTTTGCCAAGCCATTTTCCCTCCCGCAGGTACAGGGGAAGGGGTGCAATGCCGGCTGGTTCAGAGCTAGAGTGTTCCCAGCCCCTCCAGCCGAGAAGCAGCCGAGGAGCCGGCACGCATCCAGCTCCGCTCAGCCTGTGGCGTGGGCCAGCCAAGGCAGGGGGCTGGAGGCAGCAGGTCTCTGCTGTGATTCCCCCACCCCAAGCATCTCCCGGGGGGGCTCTCCCCTGGGCATGGCTGCTCCCAGGCTTTCAGCTTTTCTTCCCGGCTGTACTGAGCCAGCTCCTGAACACCAGGGTGCAGAGGGAGAAATTTTTCTCCTGTAATGGGACTGAAGTGTCTTTCTGAATGATCTGGAATATGACCATGAGTCTTCGTATTTAAATAACAGACATGACAGAGCAAAGGCGTTTTCTGAATGATTTTATAAATGTGCTTCCACTTATATTGTCCTTCTACTACATTTATCTGCTGACTTGTCATTGTGTTTCCACTTTTATTCCTCACTAGGTCAGACAGGCGAAATGAGCTTGCAAAAGAAGCGGTTTTTTCCGCATGCATAGCTCATGATACAAGGACAGACTTGCTAGCAGCTCCTCCTACCCAGGCCCCTGCCGCTATTATAAATGAGTTGTGTGCGGCCTCTACAGGAATTGGTACACAATTATATTATTTTTATTATACTGCTTTAGTGTTACGAGATGCCTCTGAGTGAGTGATAAAGAGACAATTAAGGAAGCCTGCTGTTGTGTGTAAGCTAAAATGATACATTTTATTTTGTAGTCCTGTTTTGAATCCCAAGTAGCGTGAGTAAAACCTTCCACTTTGCCAGGGGAAAAAAAAAAAAAAGCCTCTGTTTTTAAGGCTAAATCCAGATAAAACCGAAAGGACAGAATCCAAACTGACTGATCAGGATTGATGCAACAGAGATACAGATGGATCACATCATATCGATTTTTTTTCTTTTTTCTTTTTTTTTTTTTCCCCTGTCGTCTTTGCCTTTTTGGTGCAATCAGTTCCTGGCTCTCCCTTAATAATAAGGAAAATAAAACCTTCACTTGCTAGGGTAGCTGGAACCATTTGTCTCCAGGACGTGGAGCTCTGGGAAAATGTCAAACACTGGGAGATCCATGGCAGGCCCTAGTGTTACTTGCACCTCGTTTACAGATACTCCGAGGCAATGCTGTTGCCAGCTGCAACTTGGACATGTCTGTCTGCCGTTATTAATGCTGGAGGATAACTAGCTCCTCAGGAGAGCTTGGGCTCCTGTTACATTTTATTTTCTTAGCTGGGAGGGTGGACAGGGAGAAAGGTGTCATGCTTTCCATGCCAAAGAAAGAGGCTGTGAGCACTGAAACAAATGAAGCCTGGATTCCCACGGGTTCGTGCCGTGGATGCTGACAGCCCCTTGGCAGGTGGACGTGCTGTCATCCCTCACCTGGGACGCGGTCCCGGGTCTCATCCCTCTCCCGTCTTCACAATTTCGTAAGAGCAGAGCCACGGAGGAGCCCTTTCAGCCCTTCAACAAAGCCAGCCGAAAGTGGCCAGAAGGTCCAAAAGTTACTCGGGACAGGAAGCACTTGGCCCCCCTGCCTGCACCTCCAAAAAGTCAGATTTACACAAGGAGTGGCAATGTAAAATTTGAGTGCAAACTGGCGTATATCAGTGCAAGGTGATTAACGGCCAGAGAATGGCAGGACAGGCCTGGGAGTGCCACCATCGCCAGCCGTGAGACCAGCGGGCACGGCCAGCAGGGGGGCATAGACTTGGTGTCACCCATGGGGAGTTTGTCCTTGTCACACACCCAGTGGGATGCTTCTGTGGCTGGTTTGGTTTTCTTTGTTGTTGTGGGGTGGGGGGTTTTGTTTGGTGTTTTGGGGTGAGTTGTTTGTTGGGTTTTTTTGTTGGGGTGGTGGTTTTTTTGTTAAACCGATGTTTAAACATACGTTTGGCTGTAAAACGCTGCTGCTGCGAACACAGCGCCCGCCCCCGCCGGGGGGGGCCCGGGAGCGCGGTGCTGCCGGCAGCCGGCACTGGGGGGCAGGAGTGGCCCGTAAACGGGTCCTCACCGGGCTACCCTGACCCTTCCCGGCCTGTCACCCCCGGCACGGCCTGCACCGTGCACCCCCTGTGCGCCCGGCCACCCTTGTGCATGCTCAGGCCACCCTCCCTGCATGCCCAAGCACTCCCTGTGCAAATCCAGGACCTCCCCCCAATACATGCCCGGCCACCCTTGTGCATCCCCAGCCCCCCTCCCCGCCATGCACACCTGGCGACCCCTGCACATGCCCTGGCACCCCTGTGCATGCCTGGCCCCCCCCCACCCCGTGCATGCCCAGGCACCCAGCAGCCTCGCAGCCATCACACCACCAAGGCTGGGTGTGCGGGTGTGCTCTTGGGCGTGCAAGAGTGCTCGGGGTGTGCAAGTGTGCTCGGGGGGCTGCAGGTGTGCTCCAAGGCGTACATGCATACTCCAAGGCATGGCCCACACCCTGGGCATGTGGTTTTTTGGGTGAGCAGAGGGAGCGCGTCCTTTCAGCTGCTTGAATAAACTGGGGGATGGCTGGCTGTGAGGCTGCAGCAGCTCCAAGAATTTCTCAGAGCACAGGGACCTGCTGCCTGGGAATGTCCCTGGTCTACAACCTCCCACCAAACTCTTGCTCTTGCGTGAGGGTCCTGCTGCTCTTCCCCCTTCTCTACTCGCCCACAGCCCTCATCCAGGTGCTGAGCAGCACTCAGAGAGACAAGAAGAGACTTTGGTTGAAGTGGAAAAGGCAGTCCAAGGGTGAGAAGGGAGCAGAAGGATGGATGGGGCCATCGTGGTGTACACCTGCCAGGAGCCGCCTACTTTTAAGCGAGTGGAGTGGGTGAGAGCTGCCCATGACTGCATCACCCGAGAGCTAACCAATGTCGGGAGCAGGTCTCCCGTTCCCCTTTGACCCTTACTCCCAGGCAACAGCCAGTCTTTGATACTTCAGCAAAATCTGTTTTTCTTGTTTTAACTGAATCTGTGTTTTCTAACAAGCAGGACCCAGCAGGCTGTGACCTCTGGCAGCCACTCTTGGAGGTGCGATGATGTACTACACCCTGCTTTAGGGCTCCCGGTATCAGAAGATGGGCACTGTGGTCACACAGCACATGGCACCGATAAAGCCTCCTCTGCCACTATACATGTCTCTGCGGTCAGCAGGTTACCTCTGCACCATGGGCTTCCCATGGGATCACGGGCATCCAGCTCTGGTACCCAAAGGAGCATCCATCAACACAGCACAAACGTGATGTCTGCTCTTGCCAGATCAAGAGAAATTGGTGCAATGGGACAAATAAATAGGAAAGGACCCAGGGCCGCTCTGCCAGGACAGCCCGGATTAGTAAAGGTGAAGTACACTTGGGAAATCCCTTAGGGGCAGAGGGCAGAGCGGGTTGCCCAGGCCCTGTTAGAAAGCCCGAGATGACAGGAAGGGTGACACTTTATTAATAAGCCACTAATGACCGTCTCTTTGACGTTTCCTGAAAACTTCACGTGTTGTCTTTGCCTTGTCTGCTCGGGGAGGGCTGTGATGTCAGCAGCCAGAAATCCTGCTGAACCGGCCTGACTTGCAAATGAATGAAAGTCAGCTAATCTGCTGCCTTATCTCCCCTCCGCCCCCAAATCGCCATCCACTTCAGGCATCAGAGGGAAGCTAATTGACTATTGAGCTTCCTTTTCGTGCTCAGACACCTCGGGTGACTTGGTTATTTTCTCTCAATTTTGTTTCCTAAACAAATTGACTTCAAAGGCAGCGCTGGTGCAGGTGTCTGTGTTATGTGATAAATATCTACCAAATAACTGGAGGAGAGGCCTTGCTTCACCAGGTGCTTGCTGCCTCTTTGAGACATCTGGTTGCAGTTTTGCTGCCTCTCCCAGCTAACCAGGGCGAGAGTTAGCACTGGGGAAGGACATGGGTTGCTGCTCGTCTTCCCCCTTTTCCCTTATCATGGAATCATAGAATGGTTTGGGTTGGAAGGGACCTTAAAGACCATCTAGTCCCAACCCCCCTGCCATGGGCAGGGACACCTCCCACTAGACCTGGTTGCTTAAAGCCCCCTCCAACCTGGCCTTGAACACCTCCAGGGATGGGGCAGCCACAGCTTCTCTGGGCATCCTGGGCTAGTGTCTCACCAACCTCAGAGTGAAAAACTTCATCCTGGTATCTATTCTAAATCTCCCCTCTTCCAGCTTGAAGCCATTACCCCTCATCCTGTCCTTGTAAAAAGTACCTCCCCATCTTTCCTGTAGCCCCTTTCAGATACTGGGAGGCTGCTATAAGGTCTCCCCAGAGCCTTCTCTTCTCCAGGCTGAACAACCCCAACTCTCTCAGCCTGTCATCACAGCAGAGGTGCTCCAGCCCTCGGATCATCTTCATGGCCTCCTCTGGACCCGATCCAACAGGTCCATGTCCTTCTGATGTTGGGGGCTTATCCCTCAAAGCAGAGGAAAGTGGAGACTTTTGGGTGGAAAGGGCCAGTGTGGAGTGGCTTTCCAGGGAATGGGACCTTTGCAGGGACACGGCGCCATTCCTCAGAGTGGCTTTTGTAATAAGAACAGCAGATGTCCATGGAAGTGGTCCCCTGGCTGGGTGCTGGCCCGGAGGGGGAGGCTCACACCTCCATCTTATCTGACCCACTAAGGTCTGACTCTGACCCTCGTCCTCCTCCACCCTGCGGAGTGCTGGACCAGGCACGCTGCCAGGCTGTGTTTTCCTTTCCCAGGCTGGAGACACAGTAGAAACTTGGAGGGAGGTGGGAGATGCTGAGCTCTTGCCCTGGGATCAACTGGGGCGAACAGCTCCACCACCCTTGCCACCTTGTTGGAGTGAGAAAATAGGAGCAGGTTGCAGAGAGCTCCTCACAAGGGCCTCCCTCTCCTTAATGCCCAGGGAGTTTCAGGGAAGGAAGCCGTAGCCCTTCCCACTGGTGTGGGCCAGGGTCATGCACCTAGCCAAGGGCCGGCTGGGCATCACCGCTGTCCCTGGCAGGGAGAGGTACACCCAGGTCTGCACTGGCCACCCATGGAGGCAGGTCTCAAAAACCAGCCCGGGGCAAAGTGTCACCTATGTTGGACCCCAGGGGACTACATGGGGTCTTTCTGTGCCATGGCCTGCTCTTCAGGTCCCTCCCTGGGAACAAAGCCCAGGCTGAGAGAATAACTGGGACAAAACCAAAAGGGTGAGGAAGCTGCACTGTAGGATGCATCAGGGTGTTTATTGTGGCAATGGAAAGCAGGGGCTGCAGGCCATGCATGCAAATATTTGCAGACGTGTCTGTGTGTGTGTGTGAGCTTTGCTGTTTCATTTTGATAGAGTACCAGCAGTGATATCCAGCTGGCCCGAATTGCTCCAAAATTCAGGCACTTGCATGCCACAGGAGTACCAGCATGGGCACGCCGGGGACGGAGGAAGGCAAGGTGCCAGAGCTGATAGCAGACGCATGTTAATCAAAGTGGGTTAAATGGGATCCACCAGTACAGGCACCTCCAGAGCACAGCAAAGCACCTACAGAAACCGCCGTGCAGAGAGCTGGGGAAATCCAGGGACGTGCTGCAGCGGCAGGTGAGGTTCAGCGCGGGGTGGTCAGGGCTGTGCAGAGCCATGGTGGGGACAGGGAGGTGGATGGGAAGCAGGATACGCTGCCAGGCCCTTATTCTGCCCACCAAAACGTGCCGCGCCAGATGGGAAAGCACCAGGAGAGGCTTCAATCTACCCCAGCTATAATTACCCAGGAGGTGAATGCAACTGTGCCGGCAAGGCTGCAGGAGCACCGTGTCTGTCTAGCCTGGATATGACATGTTCCTGGTGACACTGTCTGCACCAGGAGCAGGAGGGGCAGGAGGAATCTGGGCACAGGGGCCACCCGGACTTGGCATGAGGAATCCCAGCATCCTGGTGAGTGCAAACCCACAGCTCCTGCGGTACTGTGTCATGGTGTGCATTTCTGCCAGGGGTGATCCACTGCTGCTGGCCATCTCCCTGCTCCCTCTACAGTCCTCCACCAGAGGAAAGGGTTTCCACCCTCTTTGCCCACCACAGCAGGGAGAAATGAAAGAACAGCACTGCAGATCTAAACGTGGCCCCAGCTGCCAACAGCAGGCAGTTCAAAATCTGCTTGCTAGGTTGGCATTTTCACATCAATGCATCCATCAGAGCAGCCAGAAACCACCAAACCGCAGCATGGGAAGACACCTAGGACAATAAACTGGCCAGGTGGGACCTACCTCATCCATGGACGCATCAGACCAAATATCTGATGGCCGGGCCTGTTTCTCAGGGCTTGGTGCTACCCCGAGCAGCTCATGGGCTGAGGACAGCTGTGGAAAGCAGCTGAAGCATAAACCTTGGCAGTCTGGCACCATGTTGGGCCAGTCTGGGTACGTTACTTTCTGAGCTTACACTTGGAGGTCGGTGACCCATCCTCTCCCAGGAGCTGGCAGGGGAAGGATAGCACTTTGCAGGGTTTCCCCTCCTTGGCAGCAGGATGTGGGGCAGGGAGGACATTGGAGGGTGTCTGCTCACCCTGCCCAGCAGCACCCATCCCTCGTCCCCATGTCAGTGGCACGGGCACAGGCAGCGTGGGCGGACAGCAGTGACAGAGCTGAGACTCCACATGCACCTCGTTCTGCTCCCTGGGCCCCACGGCCCAGGCTCATGCCACCTGCCACTGCAACATTTTTCCTGTTGCTTAGCCTGCTTCTGAAAAATCACTTCATTTATTTGTTTGATTGGTTTTGTTACACATGCCTATATGACCTAGGGCAAACAGTTCATCCTTTCGGCTTGTGCAAACCCTTTCACGAGGCTGGCTTGTTCCTCTTATCTGTAAGTTGAGCATTATTTTATTATAATCTTTCTGCATTGGCACTGTTGCCCTTGAGCCTTCCCTCTTCTCCTCCCCTGATTTTTTCAGTCTGTCAGCATCAGGGCTGACCTGCTAGAAAGCAGCTCTATGGACAGGGACCTGTGAGTCCTCGTGGACAACAGGACGACCATGAGCCAGCAATGTGCCTTTGTGGCCAAGAAGGCCAGTGCCATCCTGGGATGCATCAAGAAGAGCATGGCCAGCAGGTCGAGGGAGGTCATCCTCCCCCTTTACTCTGCCCTGGTGAGGCCACACCTGGAGTACTGTGTCCAGTTCTGGGCTTCCTGGTTCAAGGACAGGGAACTGCTGAAGAGGGTACAGCAAAGGGCTACAAAGATGATTAGGGGACTGGAACATCTTTCTTACAAGGAAAGGCTGAGAGACTTGGGTCTTTTTAGTCTGGAGAAGAGAAGACTGAGGGGGGATCTCATCAATGCCTATAAATACTTAAAGGGAGGGTGCCAGGAGGATGGGACCAGTCTTCTTGCAGTGGTGCCCAGTGACAGAACAAGAGGTAATGGGCACAAACTTGAACATAGGAAGTCCCATCTGAACACGAGGAGGAACTTCTTTCCTTTGAGGGCGGCAGAGCACCGGAACAGGCTGTCCAGAGAGGTGGTGGAGTCTCCAACTCTGGAGACATTCCAAACCTGCCTGGATGCCATCCTGTGCAGCCTGCTCTAGGTGACCCTGCTCTGGCAGGGGGATTGGACTAGATGATCTCCAGAGGTCCCTTCCAAACCTAGTGACTCTGTAATTCTGTGATCTTCCTTGACCTGCCCTGTCGTGAGCACAGGCTTTTCAAGGTGATGCTGTGCTTTGCACCTGTCCTGTTCGGCTCGCACAAACTCCCAGATCATCTCTGGTCTTCTGTCCATGTTGTGATATGGGCAGAAAGGGGAAAGTTCTGCTAGAAGAGACTCCTTTGCAATCCTATACATTGCCCACATGATCCATAAGTTGCTATTGAAACTGCAGAAGGGTCTAGTCTTGCCTGCCTTTGAGCGCAAAGAGGAGAGGACAGGCACAGGAGAGGGGGAATGGGAAGTGAAGAGATGCCCTGTTGTGCTGCATGGGAGCAATCAGACCGGCACAGTGCAAAAACTACAGCCTATCAAGTTTTCTTTCTTTAAACTGAAAAAAGAACAGTTCTTTTTGCAAGAACACACAGCTCTGCTGGGTTCGTTTCCTCCCCGGGGTTACAAAATCTGCTCCCAGGTCCCCGCACGACAGTCTTAGCTGCAAAGGCAGCAAAGCCTTTCTCTGGTGGGCTGCTCTCGGGGCAGAAGAGCTTTCAAGGAGTTCACTGTAACCTTATGAAGGAAGGGTGAGCCCACCTTTTCACAGCTTTCTTGTGCAGTTTGTCCTGCATGCCATGAATACAATTTTGGTCCATAAAATCGGTGTGTGAAATAAGGTTGGTCACAGGACTTCCTGGCAAAGCAGCTCATAAACAAGCTTTCCTCACTTCCCTCTTATGAAAGTTCAGCTCTCCTCTGCTGCACTGACTTCTTTGTTTCCCTCTTCTCCCACTTATCCCCTGACTCCCATTAGTATCTGAGTCAGTCTAGTAAACATTTCGCCCCGTGGCAGCCTCTCCAAACACAGCAGGAAGATCAGGCTCTGGAGTGCACTCTTCACACATCTCCCGGGGATGCTTTCACACTCTGGGGTAGGTTATTTTGCTGTCGTTCCTCATTCAGGCATTGAGAAAGAGGGAACCAATGGCCCATGTATTCAGCAGCTCGTTAGCAGCGAATGGCAATAGGGTCTGTGATGCTTCCTCTTCCCTTCTTCCCTTTCTCACTCATATCCTCCCTGGACTTTAACCTTTGTAGTGGCAGTTTCCTGGCCTGAGTGTGCTGTTCAATATCTGCTGGTAGAAGGTGGTACTTAGCCAAGTCTCACCATTATTTGTGTTTCACTGAAAAATACGCCCACTTTTCTGGGTGCAAATGTGGTCAAGCACTAGCACACATGAAGGATGCACCAGCCGCCATGCATTTTATAGACACAGCCTTCTAGCACACAGGCCATGCTGTCACCATCATGGCATTTACAGCCTCACCAGTAGCCTTGCTGCCCTTGATCCACATATTTATGTCTGACTTCCTCGTCAGCACAAGGGATAAGTGTACGTAGCAGTTGGACCAGATAGAGGACAGCTCCCAAAGCAGCCAGGAGAGATGTGTACTTATGAGTCATCTACTCTTTGGTTGCTCCTAGCTGGCAGAAAAATTACTCCGTACACACAGGGTTGTACTGGAAAATTTCCCTTCCTTATTGCAGCCTCTGTCATTGAACCCACTTAGATCTATGCTGGTGCCTTGGCCTCACCCCTTCACCCAGAGAGACCCTTGCCCTCACACAGAGTTATGTTTTACTTACAAGGCTGTGCCGCTACCAGTTTGATTGCAGAGCTGGGACTGAGAATTGTCAACCCTGTCGTCACCTCGTTTGCCCCCCAGCTAGTTGCAGCCGTGCTGGCAGCTGGGCTGGTTTGCAGCATTGCTTGAGGGTTCATTTCCTGGAAACAAGAACAGAGAAGGCAGGAAATTTTCCAGATCACCCTACTTCCATATTCAAACGGAGATGAAAACCTAGCAGGATTTTCAGGTAGCCCTGTGTTTCCTTTTCATTTCTGTTATCTTTTACTCTGTCTTGCTGTAAAACTGGCAAAACTCTGAACTGCCCTCACCTCAGCTTCTCAGCGCCCTCCCTTTCCCTCTTACTGTCCTTTTTGAAGTCTTGAGCATCTCCTGATTTTCTCTACGCAGCAGCCACCATCTGCGACGTCTAGCGGCGCACCCAAAGCTGAGTGCTTGCTGCTCTTGTCGAGTGACAGCCCAACTGGGACACAGATGTTGAGCCTCATTTCCCACAATCCAGTGGCTTTTGGACATTTTTCCAGGAGATTTGTTCCATTCTCTCCTCTTGCTCAAGTTCCCTTTTAACTACCAACTCGACCTAGCATGTCTCTTATGCAAACAGCAATTTTCTTTTGAAGCTCTCAGCGAAGGCAGTGTTTGTCACTTGGTGCTCTGGGAGGAATTTGGGTAAACTGGACCAGAGACAAAAATCTCTCTGTTCCCTCTCCCAGGAAGGTATCAGATTCCTGCATTTCATGGGAATTTCTGCTCTGAGAAGGCGCTCAGTAACAGTGGTGTTATCAGGCTATCCCTTCACATTGATTCCTGGCGCAACCACATCCAAATCACTCATTAAAAAGACTCGTTGCCATCATTACTGAGTTCCAGCTGGAGGCTCAGGTGGGTCTCCATGTGGTCCTCCCCCTACTAAGGCATCATTGTTAATAGCAAAGGGTATACAGCACAAGTACAGCACTTGGGTCTGCTGCCTGTGCCAGTAATGCTATCCCGACAGTTAGAGCTCACTGCCCTGTTCGGACTTGGCTGGCCGCTGTGTCACAGTGCTGCCACTGCAGGGATATGGGAATGCAAAGCTAGAAAGAGGGAGCGGAGGCATTTGCGTTTAATGTCCCAGTTTGGCCTTGCAGAAGCTGCAGGCAGAGGTGTAGACAATGGGTCTCTGCCTACTCTGACTGCTCCTCGAGGAATTGCATGTTAACTGAGAGCCACCAAACACACGTGTCTCCTTGCATGGGCTCCAGGGGCAAGAGCTTTTCCACAGCTGCATCCCACAGCTTTCTTCCTCTGCCTGCGCTGGGGCAACTGGGAAGAAACTGTCTGTGGGCTGGGGTGATGAGCGCACACCCCAGCTGCATGGAAGGAACCGCGGTGCCACCGTCTCTTCCTATCTGCCAGCATCGCTGCAGGGGTGGTGGATTTCTAAGCCGTATCCCCCCAAGGGAACTATGAAGTTATTTCTGGCTTTGACCAAAGTTTTCTCTTCTGAGCGTCCCCATCTGTGCTCCCCACCGTGCTGTGACCGCTCTGCCAGCCTGTTTTCAGCAGGTACCGATAGCCGGGATGTGCCAGGAGCCCTTGGAGGCATGCCCGTGCATTTTGTGGGCGCCGTTGCCACGATACTGAACGCGGAGCAGATGTTTATTTCAACAGAGATGGCTTTGATTCCTTTTCAACTTTTCTCTCGAGCTGCCACCGTGTGTGAATACTTCTTCCCAGGAGCCGAGCGCTGTCAGGGCCCAACAGGCAGGCGTTGTCACTGCAGCCAGCGCGGAGGGGAAGGGGGTTGAGAGGCATGTGGCAGAGTGGCACAAAGCAAGCTGGTGGCCCTGGTCACTCAGGAGGGATGGCCGAGGCTCTGGGAAGACTGGCTGAAAATGGGTGTGCGCGTGCATGTGTCTACGCACATGCGTGTGTTTGCGTGCAGATACGTGTGTTTGCATGGCTTTGTTTTGGGGCTGAAAGCCTGGCAAAGCCAGGGAAAAGCAGTCTTCTGCTCACAGCTAGTGCTCCCAGCACTTCGTTTCTCTGTTTCCTCCCAGTTGCCTGCATGAAATTGTCGCTGCCTTGCTGCAGGCTTGAACCAGTGTGGCTGGGGGCTGAGCTGAGGAGACCATCCTCTTCTTCAGAGCATGAGAAGCCAGGCACCAAAAAATATTGAAGATGTGGTAGCAAAGGTAAGGAGAACCCTTTCTTTAGGACAGTAATGCCAGGTGAGAACTACTGAGAAGAGAAACCACTTCTTCCAGAATTTATTTTTTTTTCCCTTTTCCTTTCCCTTTTGCTTTCATTTCCTCCTTAGTTCTCCTGTTGGAATCTTTTAAAAATGATCTCTTTCTTTTCTCTTTCCTCTCTCTGTCTTTTTCCCTATCTCACCTCTTTCTTTCTACCCACCCTTTTCTTGGTGCTGGCAGAAGCGGGTGCTAGGAGCAGCCTGACCCCACACGCACCCTGCCTGGAGCCCTGCCCAGGGCTATCAGCTTCGTGCCCCTTTGGAGCGGGTGCTCTGTTAGTATAGGAGTTCCACCAGAACCAGCTTCTTGTTGCTGTTCCCTTATATAGAAATGTTTTCAATTCTATAAATACTGTATGCATTTTACTAAAAAAAAAAAAAAGAAAAAAAGAAAAAATTAAATAAAAATTGTACCGGCTATGCAAAGGCACTGTGCTGATGGGGGTGGCGTTTTGTTTGCTCACTGGCAGGGCCTCTCACTCACTTCCTTCACCCCTTCCACTGGTGTGGCCAAACTATTTTTGGTATTCCAAGAGCGCAAGCTTTACTGAAATTTTGGTTTCCTGCTAAGGGGGAAACTAGAGCAGGGAAGAGTTATTTAAAAGAATAAAATATATTTGCAAGCAGGGAGGAGAATATACGACAACATTAATTTGCAAAGATCAATGTTCTGTGATGTTAAACTACTGAATTGGATATAATTACCTATAAATATATATATGTGTGTGCGTATGGTTTATTTTACAGATGGAAGTGTAAGTAGAGTATATTTGTAATAAAGAGGTCAGAAACAGAATACTAACCCCATCTCACTTGTGTTACAATATTGGAAGCACAGGACCGCCCTACAGAAGACTGGCTTCTTTAAGCCAAATACTATATTGAAATCAAAAGTTGAGAGGTACAAGGATCTTTTTGTGACAAAGGCGGAAAGTTTGCCCTTGAACTTGTGAGCAGTCCATTCAATTTCTCATAATCCTTAGTCACGTCGTGACTCACCGTTCACCACACTGGTACAACACACATGCACTATTAGCTTAGTACCTGCGTAAAGACAACTTACTGATCTTTTTTTTTCCTGTTATGAAAAATTAAAGATTATGTCGAGGAAGAACATCCAGGAAAGAAACAAAACTGCTACAGACTCATCTAGTACCATGGGTACCAAGTCTACTTGTCCTGTTAGCAATTAGATAGTTCCTCCTGTCTCAGCTGGGTACTCTTTGGCCAGACGTTAACCCTCCAGGTTGAAGCTTCCAGATGGGAACTGGCCGATGATGCCAGAACAAAGCCCATCTCCCCCAGTAGCTCATCTCTGGCTGGAGACAGTGGCAGGGGCTTAGGGAAGAGCCTGAGGATGGAGTGAGCAAGGGCAACGCTTGCACTTGCCCACAGGGATTTGCAGCTCATGTACTTCCTCAACCAGAGGTGCTAGTTTTATAAATAGTATTTCCCAATGTTGGGTTTTTTTTTTCCTTCCATTAAATTACCCAGTCACTTTTGCCCTGTAGCAAGGAATTCGCCAGCTTAACTATACCCTGTGTGAAGAAGTGCCTATTTTTATTTGTTTTGAGCTTGGCACCTGCTTGTTTGATTTAATGATCCTTGGTCCTTGCATTGAAGGAGATGGTGAACCAGCATCCCTCACCTACCTTTTCCATCCTAGGCATTTACCTCAGCCTGATTATTTTCCTTAAAAGTGCAGGAAGTGTCAATTAAAAAAATAGTTCACCCATTTCTAAGAAGATTGCAGGAAGATATATCATTTTGCCCTGCTAAGAAACATCATTTTTGCCCCCTTGCTCTTGAGGGAGGATGTGGAATGTGGTAAAGCCGTCATCCTTGTGTCAAGGACGTGCCGTTGTTGTCTCCTGGAGAAAATGGAATTGGCCACCTTATGTGAAAATCTCCATTTGTGAACACTCAGTCGACACTGCCAGACTTTGGCAGCTGAATTCTCTAAATAATCCATTTGTGCTCCTTGCACCTGCTGTCCTTCAGAATGACCGAGCTGGCTCCTCTGGGAGAACCCAGAGCTGAAGAAGGCTTTTGCCAGCCAGTTCTCCTGGTGGGCTGCTGTCACCATGCTGGGAACAAGGAGAACCTCTGCTTTATGTCCTGGCACTCAGCTGTGCACACCCAGGCTGCAGGAGGCTGGGAGCAGCCATGCCAGGTCGCAGAGGCAACAGGGAAGGTCAGATGCTGCAGGAGCTGGGGAATGAGAGGAGGCAAAGGGGATGGATACAGGGCACAGAAAGGAAAGCGCTGGGCAGAAGTGGATGTACTAAGGTACTGTTTCTAGTCCAGCTGCAAGGCTTTGTAATTTTAAATGATTAACTGGATGCAGAAATATCAAAGTTGTAATACGGGATTGACAAGAGGTACAGCTATCTCCTGTGTTAGGGATTATTGGCAGTTTCCAGCAGCTGGAAATTCTGCAGCTGAATAGGTAGCCTCCAAGACAAAGCGATTTCCCTAATGCCCATGAATCAGAGACTGATTTATGTCGAAGAACGGAGAAATTATATCCTTGCAAAACCATTTTCGTTCTTCCTTTTACATCTCTGGTGTTCCCATTAATAAAATAAATATGCAGCCCTTTTTTTCCAATCCCAGTCAACTTGTAACGTCCGCAACATCTTTGGCAAGGTGTTTCAAATGTAAAAACTTGAAAGTCATTGAATTTTACCAGTTTGGGATGCTGCATTCCACTTTTACATGATGACCCATTAGCTCTGCTGCTTGTATTGAGAGAAAGGCAGAAGGAGGAGAATTGTGGACCATCACCACGAGCCCGAGCCAGCACTGGACCAGCCGGCTGAACTTTGCAAAGGCACTAGGGGGTTTAAAGTACCCGAATCCACCCTGATACATGGAAACTGGGCATCACATTTCCTAGACGGATGTGTGAGTCTGATGGGGTCTTTCCTAACAGTGAGTTTGCATCAGCTCTGCTGGAACCAGATCAGACACTCGCTCCCTCCCTCACCCCAGCAAATCACTGCAAGGAGTCCCTGGAGTCCACAGCTGTAAGATGCAGCGTTTTTCTATTTAGCCGTGTAAGTAATTACATTTTATTCATTTATGTTTGGAAGTTTGAGAGAAATTTCTACCGCTTTTTGTGGTAGGTCTAATCCAGCTAACATGGTGCAGGCACTCTCAGAGCCCAGTGTTTTTATTAGCTCCCTGCAGTCTTCTGATGTTAAAATAATTATATTTTCACACCAGCAACACAAAAATAGTAGTTAAACACACAAAACAGTAGGTCTGACTGGGGTCACATCGCTACTGCGAGGCCCTGTGAGCTGTCCTAAGTGAATTATAGACCCGTTTTAAGTCTTGGAAAACAGCAGCAACTGGTATTTACAGGGCGGGCTAGGAGGGAGCAGGGAAGGTCTTTCATACGGCAGTATCAGCAACTGACCATCTGACTTTCTTAATGCACAAATTAGAACTTGCTAATTACAGAGTGGCATACAATATTACAAGTCTTTTCTTAGATGTTATGGTGCCAGCCTACCTTACTTCACAGCCTGGCTCGATGATTCAGTCATTACGTGACCGACTGATTACTTAAGATTCCCTGACAGATTTTTCTCCCTGGCTTTGCTCACCATATCATCCCGGGGCTTTCTGAGCAAGGATGGCAGAAACAAGTGTTGCCTTTTTGCTGAACATTTTGCTTAGTGTTGTCAAGGGAGTTCTCTTGGCCAGTCTGCTGTGGGTGGGAGATAACTACAGACATAATTACTGGGGAGAATACCTTATCACATGCATAGCAATTGTCCTGCTCTTACTATTTAAATAAATCTGTTACAGCCCATGCTGCATCCAAGTCAGAAATGCATAAAAGGCCAAAAATCTCAGTATATGGCCCCAAAACAGGAAGCAAGGATTGGCAATTAGTACTCTCTGGTACAAAGTAAACGGGTGCCTTCAAGAGGAAATATGTGAGGGAGAGTATAAAATCCAGACAAGGCTGAGATAACCAGTTAGTGGGATTCTGGGGAGAAAACTCAAGGTACTCGATGGATAGAAAAAGAAAAGCAGAGCCTCAGAGCCAGAAGGGGAACAGAGGGACAGCAATACATTAGCAGCATGAAACGAAAATCCTCGTATTTCATTTGTCAGGATTTTTTCAGGGGTCACGTTCTAAAGATCATTAAAAGGTAAGAGGAGAAGTGATTTAAGTATGTTTGAGCAGAACAAATCAGGCAGGATTCGGAAGTTCCATGAGTGGATGTTCATTCATTGATTTACTGAACCACCATACACAATTAAGAAAGCTTTTTGTCAGTAGAAATCCCTTCTTCTTTGCAAACATTTATTAATCAAAAATATTTTTAAATTTAAGTATACAGTATAAACTTTCAGAAAATACCTACCTTAAATATTCCACCCATTAAAATGATCCCTTTATAGGCTCCTAAGTAACTTAGATGTATAACTATCATGTGGAAGCCTTTCAAAGCTGTGGGTTTTTTTAAAAGGTGGAGAAGAAAGTAAATATTTTAGTAACGGCAAAGGCTTAACAAACTGGCAAGTTGGAAAAAAAGTATTCCAGCATGAGCCACGAGTCTGTCCTTAACTAACACCACTGTGAGTTTGTTTTTTGGTACCAACCACAGTGAGTTAAGGATGGAAAGACTGCCTAACTTTGAAATTCTTGGCTTTCGCCTGCTTTAGCACAACCTTACCTTAAACAGAGGTGTTTTGTGTTCCTTGCCACAGGGCAGTATTTTTCCCAGTCGTAAGGGAGCCAGACTGCCTTCCCTCACATCCTTTCCGAAGGGACCCACCCTCTGAACAGGGTAGCTCCGATACGGCCAACAATCCAACACCTCCAGCTTACCTGAACGTGTTTTTGGCTTTTAGACCCATAAACCTGTGAATCTGAGAGAAGTCCCCACATACGCACGAGGACATTTGTGTCGGGCCCATGTGATTTCTACATGCTCGCTCAGAGGGGTGAGGGGAAGACCAGTGTGATAAAAGATGTCATTTTTAGCTTTAGCTGGCAAAACTTTCGTGTATAGGAATGTGAATCACACACACGAATAGGTGACTCATGTATGAATGGGAAAAATGTCACCCGAAAACACTGTTATTTTCCCTTCCCCAGGCCCCAGCAGAACACGAGGGGCAGCCACCCCACCCCACCCCAGCAGGGGGGCAGGTGGGGGTGAGGGACAGCGGTGTGGGTCTGGGGGGTCCCACGGCAGCTGGGACAGCGGCTGGCAGGGAGCTGGCCCGAGGGGAGGAAATACTCCAACTGTCCCAAACGGCGAGCTGAACCCCTACAGCCACGTCGTGCTCACCCACACTACCTTCGCCCAGGCTGGCTGCCAGGAGTGCCCCCGAGATGAGAGGGCACCTCCTCTTTGTGTCACAAAACCCATAAAATATCCACTCAGTTATTTGCGACTAGGTGCCTCCGGGGTGCGGTGGTGACTCCGCGTCTGGGGGCATGAGGAGCCGAGGCCCTGTGTCTGGGGGTGCAGGCGCTGTGGCAGTGCGTGTGGGAGGCCAGGACCCTGCGACAGCCTGCCTGAGGGGTACAGGGGCCTGCGACAGCCTGCCTGAGGGGGACAGCCCGCTGTGACACCGTACTCAGTGGCCCCCGCCGGTGTGACAGAGCCCGAGGGGCGCAGGGCGCGGTGCAACGTCGCGGGTGGCCCCTTCCCCGAGCCCGGCCCGGCGCTGAGGAGGCCGCCGCCCCTCCCTCCGTCCCCCCCGCCCGAGGCGGCCGAGGAGGCGGGGGCAGCTGACGCCGGGGCCCGTGCGGCGGCGGCGGCTCCGCCCCGCCAGGCCGGAGCTGAGACGGAAGAAGCCGCCGCCGCCGCACAGCAGCAGCCGCCTCCCGCCGGAGCTCGACATGGCGCTCTGAGCCCAGCCCCGGCCGTGCCGAGAGCCGCCACCCCGCGGGGAGCCCCGAGCAGCCGCCCCCGCGTCGGGACCGGGGAGGGGGGCATGGGCAGGGCGAGCGGCGCCAGCCGGCAGGGCCGCTGCTAGGAGCCCGGCGGGCATGGGAGAGCGGAGCTAGGGACCCCCCCCTTGCCGCCCGCGTCGCGCAGCTCAGCCCCAGCCCCGCGGCCGCGAGGTGAGCCGGCGGCGGGCGGGGGCTGCCGGGCAGGGCGGGCCGCGGGGAGGGAAGGAGGGAGCGCGGCCCGCGCTAAAGCCGCCTCCCCGCCGCTTTGTCCTTCCAGGCCCCGCCGCCGCCCAGGAGCAGGGAGGCCGAGAGAGGGGAGCAGCGGGCGGCGCCCGGCCGCCGCAGCCCGCCATGGCCCACTCGCCCGTGGCGGTGCAAGTGCCCGGCATGCAGGTGAGCTCCGCGCCGCGCCGGCCCCAAAATGGAGGCGACGGGCCCGGGCTTGGCCCCGGCTCCGGAAGCGGCGCTTGCGGCCCCACCGGGCGGAGGCCGCTGCTGGGACGCGGGACGCGGGGTGCGGGTGGGCGAAGCGGAGCGGGCGGCGCGGCCTGGCCGCCGAGGGGCCGCGGAAAGGCCTTGGTCGGCCTAGGGAGGAGCGCGGGCCGGAGCCCTCGCCGAGCCAGGCAGGGGGGTTGCTCGGAGGTAACGGGAGGCGTTGGAGGGGCCCCGCTCCCTCGGCGTGCCCCGGGGGAGGGGGCCGCGTACCTGCAGCCAGCCCCTCGAGGCGAAGGGGTTTCCCCTCCCTTCCTCCCTCCCTCCCTTCCCCTTTGTTCAGGGTTGGCCGCGCCGCATCCAGGAGCACGTAAGAGCTTCTAAAACTGATTAAAGGCGAAATGAAGTTAATCGCAGGGTGTGTGGGTGTGCTGTGAATGACATATCGGGCTCGCTGGCAAGCGTACCTCCTGCAGGACTTCCCCACCGACGTGCGCCTGGCGCTGGGCCTGCAGCGCAGCTTCTCCGGGGACCTTGTGATTAATGGAAGGGTGGTAAAGGCGAGCTCCGATTAATGGAAGGGTGGTAAAGGCGAGCTCCGGTGGTGGCAGAGCTCAGCGGCCAGCTTGCTGCGGGGAGCCGTCACCTGTCAGAAACATCTCTTCTGCTGGAGATGAGGCCTGGTGTCGCTTCTCCGTTTTGGGGGTATCTGCGTGGAAAACAAACAAGCTTGTATGTTACTGATTTTCATAGGAAAGGTGGAATACTTCTGACTCTTCCTTCTTACTCTGCTGGACAGTCCAATACAAGTTTGGTCAGGGATCTTTATCAAACGTAAAGGAGCTGAGGACCAAACTCATTTCAGTGTTGTTTATTGCTTGTCAGACGCTGGCAGTCCAGTTTTGAGCTTTCTCATCGCTTCAGCGATAGTCATGCCTGTGTAATGTTGGAGTTTTTTTCCGTTCAAATAACATAGAAGCATTTATGATACATCTCTATGTATGCAAGATACACAGTAAAGAGTTCAGGAGGTTTCAGATCAGAAAGTTAAAATTTCTCTTGATCAGGTATCTTCATCACTTTTAGAAAGTGTAGAATTGATGTATAAACAGTATTTATATATCGATTTAGGCCAGTTACAATACCAAAGTTTGAGTTATCTTTCTGATTTCTAACAATTTGCAGGCTTTCTGAAATCAGTTAAATTTTGGTCATCCACTGACTTTTTGTTGATCTTTTTAGCCTCCTTGTTCCATTAATATGTCAGGGTTACTGTTGTCTTGGTACATCCTAAAGAAATTTTGCGATAGAAGACTTAGAGGCTTTAGTCTGAGCTGCTTTTCTCTTTGGGAGACTTCTATTTCGAAATCCAAGTCTGTCAATTTCTTACTTTTATATCTGCTTAGTATGTTGCTGTCCTATTTTTCAATAGCTGCCCTGTCATCACAAAAGGACCTTGAAATTATTTAAGGTCCTGTTTTCCATTGTTAAACCAATAAACTTTATGTAATAGCATACTTAGCTCCACTAATATTATTGTTAGTTTAACCCAGACCCCTTAAGATGTATCTGTAGGTTTAAAGCATTTTTTTTAACTGTTAAGATATGTACAGCTGCATAGAATTAAAATATATTTTTCCCTTGGTGACTTTTTCTTTTGTGAAGACTAATTGCACAAGTCCTGAAAGTCTAAGAATACAAAGAAATATAATTTGGTGCAAAATTATTCTGCTCGCTCTTCTTTTAGAAGGGTCATAATAAATTTTCTCTTTTTTAATTAAAAAAACCCAGACAAACAACAAAACCAAACCTGTTCAGAATTGTGGTAGTGTGAGATATAGAGGGTTGCTTCTTTTGGTGTTTTTTGGGGTTTTTTGTTTGGGTTTGTTTTTTTTTTTTCCCCCCCCTATCTGAACTATTCAGTCAGGATCATCCAAGTCATGATAACAGCATCCTTGCTTCTGATCAGCATGGTGATTGACTGAAGGAGTAAACAGGTTCCTCTGTGCTGGAAGAATGTCTAATAGTTATGTTAAAACTATCACTGTGGGAAAGTGCCTGTAACGTCAAACTCTTTGTTTTGCAGTCTGTGTTGCAGGAAGCATTTTATTGAATATAAAAGTTGGAAACTGAATTTGCCAGAGAATGTGTTACAGGTTTGAAGTCTTCAGTTTTATTGTAATCTTGTACTTTCCCTTCCATTTCATTATACAAAGTATCAACAGAAATCCAGAAATAATGTATTATATAATTCCCATACTCGAAAAAGACAGCTTTGACAGTTTATCACCAAAGTACAACCAAAGCTTTGTTGACTGTTTTAAGATCTTCTATCCTATGAAGAGTCAGGTTCCTTTAAAAAAAACCAACCAAACAAAAAAACCCCAAAAAACCCAAACCCATCAAAACGTGGAAAATTACAGAAAGTGACAAAGAGTTATTTTGGTGAACTTGGAGTCTGACTTACAGTACCCTGGCAACAATGGAAGACCCAGAGGTAGTATTACCTGTTGCCCTCATGAGTAGTTACAGAACCATTTGTGTATGTAGTGGTTGTGTTCTATTTAACCTGTCTTGTGTCCCTAACAAACCCAAATTTTTTACCTAACAATTCTTGCCTGTGCAAGCAACTTCCTCAACACATTCATTTTCTTCAGTCTTTTGGAAAAGCTCCACTTGATGCAATTGTACGATGTTAACTTACCCAGCTGCCAAACTTCTAAGCCTGTTCAATAAAATCAAAGTACTCACTGAATGTATAAAATGATTGCTCTGAATTTGAGCATGATACACCAAATTGTGGCACTTTATACAGAATCCAAGACTACAAGGAAGAGTGAAAGGTTGATGTAGCTATGTGAGCACAATTAAGGTGTCTTGGTTACATGAAAAGCACAGTTTTCAATGAGTTTGAATGTCAGGCTGGAATTTTTGTTCAGTAATGTCACTGTAAATTTTTTCTTTTTTTCTGATGGGCTAGAAATATTCAAACTAGTTCTTAGTCTGGAATGCTTTGAGATCTCACGGGGAGAAACTTGTCCACTGGCACTGTCTTCAAGGAATCCAGTTTAACTCCTACAGACCGTTTCTGGATATGGCTTGCAAGGGAGACGTTAGAGCCTGCCTGTGTCTTTTACCAACCCAGGGCCTGTACTGAAAATACAGCACTAAGAACAGAGCGGGAGTGAAGGTATTGGAGCCCTTATTAGTAGTCCTACAGTACTGTTTTTTTCTTGTCCAGCACGCAGGATGTATAGTTCAGAGGGTTATGTTTGCTTGGAGTGATCGGAGAGTTTAGAGTGTGTCAGTCATTTCAGATTGATGTGTTTCTGATGAACTTAATGTTATTGGCAGCATCTCATACAGTACTCCAAAACTTCTTTACAAATAAAAGAGGCTGGAAACTGTTAACTTAGAAGTGAGTAACAGTTAACCTTTCCAAGGTGGACAGGGAGGAAATCTTTCTGTCTGTCAGCGTCCTAAGTTTCCAAACTAGTCTGTAGACTTCATCAGTGGTGCATCGCTCAAGTGATAAATGCCTTTTTCAGCTGGTAGAGTCTTTATGTATAAACTTTCCCTTTTTCTATTCTAATTTGTTGTGCAAAATTTTAAGTCTATGAAATATTCATTAACTGATGGAAATGTTGATTCTTCTCATCTGCATTTCTTGTCAGTATGTGTGTCTTTGAAACATGGTTTAGGGCTTTATTTCTCTTTATCTATGCTATCCTAATCATCTAAACACTTTTTGTTTCCTTTGTCATGGCTTTGTTGATGTCTCCTGATCCTATATGGCAGTAGTCTTGAGTGCAGCCAGAAAGGTTGTTTAGACCTGATCTCCATCTGTTTTTATTGGCGTTCAGACTATCTTGCAATAAAAAGCATAACTTCCTGTAAAAGCAGAGCAGCTAGAAGTGTGTGACCTCTCAGCCAGTGTGCTCTAATTCACAATGGAAGGACTGCCTGATTAAATACAAACTTGGATGTAAAGGTGAACTTTGCTCTCTGTGCTGCCAGTTAACAGACTGGCTGTAGGGCACTGCTTGTCGAGCAAGCTGAGCCTGGCTGCTGGAGAGTCTCTCCCTGCAGGATGCTCAGAGGCAGATCAGAGTCTAGTTGCTGGATGGGTATAGAAAGATTAAAGGAAAGGTAGCGTTTAATTTCGGAAGTGGTCTTTTTCCTAGACCAAGAAAAAGTAGATTTTCTCTTAAATCAGTGCACCTGTAGAAATGGGCCCTTTGTGTGGTGCCTAGGCTGGACGCGTGTCAGATTTCTAGTAAACCTTATGCGTTGTGGTTGGAGGAACATGACTTCTGTTAAGAGCAAGCAGTCTGTTAGTGTCAAATCGTTCAATGTTTAGAGGGTGGGCACTAGAGGAACTTAGATCTTTGAAGAAAGATCTATTCAAGATCTGGTAACTCATTCCTCTCCTAGGAACTGAGCTGCATACAGATGGTTCCACAGTGAGTTTGAAAAGGCTTTGAACTTTTATTATTTAGAGACAAGACTTGGTTAAAGGAATCTGGAAAGTCTTTTGCTTGCAGGACACCAGGAGAGTTCCACAGTGCCGAGAAAACAGGGATTTCTTATGATTAAGCTAGGATGGACTCCAGTGTTTTGGTGATGAATACCTTGTCCAGTTTCAGTTTCTTGGTTTGTACTTTGAGCCACAGTGCAGGCAGACTGCAGGAGGATAAGTGTCTTAAGACCTGTGGAAAACATGCCTCTCTGCTACTCAAAGCAGATATGCATCAAAATATTTGTGGAATTCAACACTGCGGTTGTTCCTTTCCTCGTCGTGCTTGATGTACAAGCTGTATCATACCTAATAGTAGTCTGCTAACTCAGGTCAGCCTTTATTAGCTGAACTTGGTTCTTCCATCTTGTGCATTGTGATAAGTTACTCTGATGACAAAGAAAAGTAGGGCTCAGTCATACTTGTACTGTCTTACTGTTATCAAAGGAGGAGGATAGAGCGAGCTCTGGAAAGTGTTTGATACATGGGAGCTATGTAGGTATAATCACCAGGAATTCAGTGGATGCTTTTATCAGGCTTAGAAGAAAAAATCCACAGCAGTCTTTTACTAGTATTTTTTGTGCAGATTTTACAGTTTTATACCCGCATTAAGTGCACTGACCTGGAATTCAGAGGCAAAGCTGCTGCAGCTGCAGAGAGCACATAAACTCAACTTGTCTCACCTTAATCTCTCTGCTGTTCTGTACTCTTAGTTTTGGGTGGAGGATAATGTTCGCCAGAAGGTAAAAACATTACATCTGAAACCAGCCTTTTAGCTTTTAAAAATATATAATTGTTATTTTATTTTGTAGTGGCTTTTTTCTGTTGAATTTAATACTGGAAAGATCACACTGGCTGGTTTTGACCAGCATGTTATTGTCATGGTTTACAAGTCCCAGTGAAAGTTTTCTTTTTATTTTCTCTTTTTCCTCAAAAAGGAGAATATATAGCAAGTAGTAGCTCAGTAATATATTGCAATTTGTTGTTCAGAAAAATTAAATTAAATTCTTTAGATGCTTATTTTGAGGGGAGGATGGTTTCTTTATATATAGTAACTTTGTGGCACACCATGAAGAGTATATATGACTGAATGTGCCTCTCACAAGTATTTGTCATTTGAGACCTATGAAACATCTTAGTAAAGATAGGTGTGTTATCCTCAGTTTTCATTGTTTTCAGTCGTCTCCAAAAGTGAAAGGATGAATTTTAAACCTGTTAGTAAAAGTACCACTCCTTTGCCCTTTGGTGATCCCCTTGAGATCTAAGAGAGTCACCAGTTCTGAAAAGTGATAAGAGACTGTTATTTTGTCTTTCATTTATTCTTGGGAACTGAGTTTAATAACTAACAGACACTTGAAGAGTTCAGGGATGGGTTTTGGTGGGATGGGGTTGGGGATGAACAGTACAAAGTTGGTTTTGAAATTCTTCTGTGACAAATCATTTTTTGACATGCTGTAATTAGTGGCTGTATGTATGTTGGCTTTGCAGAAATAGAGTTGGTGAGGTATCTGTCATGTCAGGAACCACTGTTCCAAATTCTCCTGTTTCATTCTAACTTACAATGATTGAAAATCAAATTCCTTCCTAATACTGCCTCAACAGTTTTTACTCTATTTCAAGAACTGTCATTTGGTCTTTAAATTTAAACTTAGAGCAGTTCTTCTAGAACAACTCTGTTCTGCTGATTAGATGAGGATCACTGAGCATGCTTCTTGGCTCTGAAGGAGAGACTTAAATCTCACGGGAAGGGTGCCCATCTAGTGATATTCACTGAAATCCATTCTGCCAGAGGGATTGCTAGCCAAATAAATCTGGCAAAAAGAACTCAATCAGGGAAACTATTAGCAAAGGGACTGACGAGGTAACAGTAGCTTGCCAGTCTTGGTCTCATTTTTCTTCATATCTTGTGCATGTGGTTTTGCAGAGATAGGCTATATTGATTAGGTCCATACCTTGGGAAAGAGTGTGGCTTCAGCTTATATCTTTCTTTGTGAAGAAAGCTTTGAAGAACTGCGTAGTTGACTCTTAAAAGTGTGAAGCCAAGTTTGCCTTGGCAAAATCTGTATTTGAGTGGTCTTGATTGAGGCAGCATATCTGGAAAAGCTTTGTGGTGTGATCTATCTTGGATCTGTGTGAATTCTCTATGTGTTGGTGAAGGAGAACAAGGAATGAGAAATGTTAGTTATCTTCAGGTTTCACACTTGAGCTGTGGAGGGGGGAGCCTGAGAGCCTGGGGTGACTTCACTGTTTTCATGAACCAGAAGTCAAGAACCATCTGTTTGGTCCTGAAGAACATTTTTCTGTTTCCCTCTGCTCCTTGATCTTCTGCAGGCTTTCCTTTAAACTGGATACTGTTTTGCGATCTGAATATTTGAATAATGTTGACTATGGGGGATCAGAAGGTATCTGTGCTTTGCTAGATGTCAAGTTGTATTCCAGTGCAGGCTTCTGTGTTGGGAGCTGAATGCAGAATAATAAAAACAGTGTACAGCTTGGAATGACCATGAGTGGTGTAAAGTGCCTAAATGTAAAACACTGAGTGAAAAAGATTGAATTTCTATTTATGTAAATCAATTAAAAACATAGAGAGAATTATGAGGGGAGCAAGATAATCTTGCTGTTGATCTCTCACCTAGGAAGGTGTCATCTGGCAACCGGTCATAGTAAGAGCATTTTTACGTTCCTGCACAGCTTTATTCCAGCCTAGTTGGCAAGAAGAATCTGAATTTTTTTTTTCAGGGTGTTTCTCTTCCCCCGCCTTCCCCTCGCCTTCCCCTCGCCTTTTATGTAATGAGATGCTTTGCCACGCTGTGAATGAGCTGCAAAGTAATTGACAAAGGAGTTTTCTGAAACGGGCAGGTTGGTTCTGGCAGGGTAGGTTTCTTGCTTCCTTTGTAGCACATTTTGAAGTTGTGTTTCTGGTTTTTCATTGTGTGCTGCTTGTAGCTTCAGGTCCAGTATGGTTGGTGTGATCAAGGGGCAGTATTGAAGAGGAGAGCACAGCTTTCAAGCTTGTGGTTGGCTAGCCTTGGGGAGAGGACAGAAATCTAGGATTCTAGTAGGCTGGTGTGTTTGCCTTCCTTTCTCAAAGGAGCCCTTACCAAAGCTAAAGGAATGGTGTGATAATCCTCTAACCGTGGGTTCCCGCTTGGGGTTCATTGCAGGCAGTGATTATGCCTGGAGAGTTATCTGTGGTAAATAAACTTGTGGCCTGCTCTTTAACCCACATTGTGTTTTGGAGCCATCCTTTTCCAACCAGTGTTTTTCTGCCTTGCTTTAATTTTGTTTAGCCTGAAAATAAGTAATGGCTACTTCAGTAGAGAGATTTAACAAAGATACTTACGTGTGTGTTAAACTTGAGTTCTTGTTGCTGCTTTCTAGTTTATGAACTGGCAAGTTAAAAAGCTGGATTTTGTTGTTATTTTTGTCCTATCTGGATTTTAGTACGAGTTTAATCTTACAGGAGGAAAATCTGTGTATCGTGTTCTAACTTGCACAGAAAAAATGCTAAAATGGCTTCTCGGAGCAGTGAGGAGGACTTTAAAATTTATATAGCAGATGCCATTTAGCTGTAGGTACCAAACCTCTAAATACTACAAAAATGGTCCAAATGCTGTAATGATACAGTTTATTGCTGGCAGAGTTCTGACATAGTTTTTCCTTTAAGTGGGTGTGGCAAAAATAAAAAAAAAATTGTTTACATACTGATAAGCAAACTACTTGCTGAAAGGAAAGGCATACTGCTAAAAGTAGGCTGCAGCCCATAAATGGTTATTTTTCCATATTCCTATTAGATGTGGCTTTTGTAATCTCTCTGCAGATTAGGTTTTTCAAAGCAGTTCATACAATGGAGATTACAGATGTTCTTCAGCAATGAGAAATTGCAGTAGTCCTCTATCTTCTGACTTCTGATTCAGGTGTACAGGCAGTTAGTTCATTGGAGTGGGTTAATTACCCATTTAGCAGTCACTTGTCCTGCACTGTTCAACAAAGGAGATGAAATTTGTTTTCAAAGACCATCTTATTGAACTCAATAAATGCAGAATGGAGTTTGAACACTTTAGGATACCAGAACCTGTTGATTTCTTGAACTGGTTTCTGTTTCCATCTAAGGATGTCCATCCTTCCTAGCTATAGAATGTTTAGTCACTTAGTCTTTTTCAAATCATGGTAAAGATGTAGCCACATAGTTTGTGCTGCCCTCCCTCCTTAATTCCTCTGACTCTTTTGGTAGGCCACGCTTCTCCCAGGTGTGAGTAGACTGAAGGATGTGCAGCTGTATGCAGTGGTTTGAGGATTTTTTTTTATTTATTTTGTATTTTTTTAAAGATACTAGGTGGTTAAAAGGTATTGATATGAATATTGAATGGAAGCTAAGTGGCACTCCATTTGAAATGTAAGGATATTCAGTTACGGAGAAGTTCGCTGGCATGAGAAATGTCTCTGTGTTTCCTCTCCTCAGTGCAGATTACTCTTTATAAATAATTGGTGTAATTTTTTTTTAATTGCCTATGTCAAAGAGCTAATCTTTGGGAGATGTGTTGTTCTTTGTTTTTGCTTATTTATGCTGTTTCATAAGCTTCTTCATGTTGTGTTACCAAAGTGAAAGAATAGCTAAGAATAGAGGAAATGAGTTCAGTGGTTTCCACTTTCGGTGCAACATGCAATTGACAGCTTGCATCTGCCACAGGTCAGAGGTGGTTTGGAGATGAAGGTGATTCTTTCCATAAAAATATGAGAATGGGTGGGTTTGTATGCTGATTTTAAAGTTTTGATAGTCATATGAATTTTCAAGCATCTCGCCTTATGGCTGACTTGATGAAAACAAAGTCACATGGATTTTTTGCTTGCTTATTTTTGCTTTTGCTTTATTTTGAAGTTCTCCAGGTTCTCAATAAAAATGGAAATGAGTCTTGGCCTTGTCAGATCAGGGAGGTGTTTCATAAAGGGTGTAACAGAGGTCAGGTCCCATTTAAGGACAACAAATCTCAGATCTAGTTTTTGCTACCTACCATGTAGAAAAGCTTGATAATGTAGAAGTTTGATACTTTATAAAATCAAATTATTTTGTTTTTAAAATAATTTTTTCTTCAGTATGTATCATACAGTTCCAGTAAATATAATGAAGTATCTACGATCCTGATGTTTGAGTCTGAACAGGACTGTGGCATCAGTTTAGTTACATGCGAAAGACACTGAGAAATAAGAGTGTGTGTACAAGATGAAGAAAAAAGATGTCTACAGTTTCCACAGTTTTGAGTGTCTGCAGGTTCATTTTTTCTGCTTCTTTACAAGTAATAATGGATTTGCACCTGTGCCTTCATTAACTTCAAACTATTTAAATTTTTATATATATACACACTTCTGCACGCCTATGACACTTTAATTGTAATAGGATTTTAAAATAAAATTTGTGAGGGGAGGTGGGAAGCAGCACCAGGAATTAAAGTCTATCGCTACCTGTGGTGGCTATATTGTAAAGAGGTAAAATGTTCCTTATGCAGGTATAATATGGAAATCTACATAATATATGTGTATATATATTGTTATATAATAGAATGTGCATGATGTATAATTAATATATATATATAATATATCTGAAACTACATGCAAATACTGTATGGAAAGAAATTCAACTAAGAAGAATGAATCTGTTGATTAAGACATTACTCTAAGAAGTCCCATATCCTATCAGGTTTACCAGTCTCATTCCCTCTTAATTTCATTTTTGGGGGGTTCTGAACAGCAGAAAAACTTAAAGGTACTTTATTATCTGAGAATAGATAAACGTCTATGAATGGGCCGACTACCTATGATTTCAGCGTGTTCAACCCAGATGCAGTGTAAGAGTCGGATAAATGTTGAGAATAGATGAAATATCTTAACTGTTTTTTCTTTTATTGAATTTCGAGTGTCTTTTTTGCTCATTGTATTTCAGGTATTCATTCTTAAGACAATAAAAGGTATCTTGAAGATTTTGCAGATAATAAACTGGGACTCATAATTGCTATTTAATTTTATTGTTAGCCATAATTCAGACAGTGCAGACAGTGGAACTTAAGAGAAATGGTGCGGTGCAGGCTGGCTTCAGCAACAAAGTTGGCATGTGCTCCTGATCTGGCATTTTAATGCTAATGTAACTATGAGGCTGCTAAATCAACTACTGGGGTGGTTTTTTGGTGGTGGGTTGTGTTTGGTTTGGTTTAAAATGTTTTGCCATAACATAACCTCCTCCTTTTCCTCAACCTTTCTGTAAGATAGCACTTTTCCGTATAGTTTACCTTTGGCTTCTCCCTGGCTATAAAGATCAGTTTTTTATTTTAGTGAACAATTGCTTGAAATGGCGGTCTTTTAAACACGGAGGTAATTCTGACGGCTTGAAAAGCTACCAGAACATTTTAGGGTGCCATAGTAGTGGATACTTGGAAAACATACAAGTAGACACTCTGGTCTTCTCTTACAAACCTTCTATAAAATCTTTTGAGCTAATTATTGCATCTAATATCTAATGTGTCTTTGAGTAATGTCTCCCAGTGTAGGTGAGCTATTCTGTAGTGCTGCTACAATTTTAAGGGAACTTTTGTTCCAAATAAAGCCTGGGAGATGCTTGAAAATCACGATAGTATAACAGCATTTCTGGGTCAGGTTTTAGAAATATTATTAAGACAACAGGATATATGTTCTCACATTGACAGATTACTTAGAAGAAATCTTAAAAGACTACGTTAAATTATTTGCTTTGGGAGATCTAGAGGCTCCTGGTTTTGATTTTGTTAGATAGAGGGCATTAGCTCAGTCTCTGTCCAAGATTCTTTGAAGCTTTGGTTTTTCATCCAGTTGTACTCAGTACCCTTTAATGGAATCATTAATGAACCTTCTTAGAAGACATGTTTCTGTGAAAAGAGTTGTCCTGCATTGACAGATCCTGAAGCAGTCTAACATAGATACTGTTTCTTCTACTTTAGTGTATGTCATTAGATATCTGTATAATCTTGGAAGTTAGATATCTGTATAATCTTGGAAGTTAGATATTTGGTGTGTTTTAACTTTGTTTCAAAGGAAGAATGCAGAATTTGGAGAACGGGTATGGGAAAGGGTCAGAGGTGGGAAGGTGAGTCAGCCAGTCAGTCTTGTAGCAGAATGCAGCCAGGGCGTTGCTGCGTAGCTGTGTTTATCAGAATGAAAAAGAAAATACTAATGTAAGCCATATTGGCAGAATACTTGATGCAACTACTGCAGGTATGCTAGCAAAAGTTACGCTGTAGTGTTTTTTATTTGGGGCTTTTGGGCAGGCGGAGGTCCCTTCCATGCTGTGATCCTGTGACTCTGTATGTGTGCATACATATGTGTATAAACACAGCCAGTAATGGCACAGGGTCGGATAAGAGAGGAGGAGAGATTTTCCTGAACTCTAGCGCAGGCTGTATAATAGTGCTGGACTGGTGAAATGGTGGCCTTCCTAAGCTATGCAGAGGGCTTGTGTTGTCACGCTGGTGCTGTTACTCATGCTGGCGAGATGGAAGTTGGCATGTGAATGTGCCTGTGCTTGTTATACTTGTTGCTGCTTTTGTGTGGGGAAACCAGCTTAGGGAGGGAAATCTTTCTGATTTGTCCACTTACAGGTATTATCTTTGGAGAGGTGATGATGGAGTCCATACACTGTCTATTGTGTTGTTACCATCTGCTGCCAAACAGACATGACTCCCCATAGAAACTGGTATTTATTTTTAAAAAAACAACAGTTATTCATGCAGGCAACTTTCAAAGCTTCTAAACCTTTTTTTCTCGTTCAATGAAAGATCTGTGAAAGAACAGGGAGTAACAATTGGTTGTTTTGCTCGGGAGTGTTAATAGCGTTAGAAATCTTAATTTTTACTATAGTAGAAGCTTAGCTGGCAGCTGCACTGCAAAAATTTATTGGTATGTATTGGTGGTGTGTATACACCATACACACTCTTATTTATATAAAATATATCTCCATCCTTTTCTGTACCAGGAGAAGGAGGATAGGCGTTACCACATTATATAAATTTACCTTTGTTCAAAAAGTAGTCTTTTAAAAGGGGTTTTTTTGTGTGGTTTTTTTTTTCTTTTTAATTAGTTGTAGATAAAACGTTCCTGTAGAACAATAGTCTGAAAGACAAGGAAATTAAGAAAGGTGAAAGCAGATCTGTTTCAAAATGCAGTCTTTGTTCTAAGACTGTGTTTTAAGTTATGTACTGTTCTAAGTTTGAAGCCGTTCCAAAGGACATTATCTCACTACTAGCCATAGTTGGTCAGAAATATTTGCCCTTATCCTGGAGTGTCCTACAGTCCCCTGTCAGCCTTGGTGAATAACAGAAGCTGTAAAGCTGACTTTGCTTGCTGTGAGAGGATTTTCTCAGAATAGAAAGATGCAACTCTTTCCTCTAGTAGTCCCGTACAGTTTGTTCTCCTCCGATGTCCCTCCGTTCCACCTCTCCCTCCCAGGGATGTACAGGCAGTTCTGCAGTGCCCCATCTCTCCCTGTGCTCCAGCACTCCCACGTAATGGCATTAGGAGTTGTTGGAAGTTAAAATAGCCTTTAAAGCTCTGATTCACCTGAATTAGCTTGGGGGAGAGAGTTTGGAGACCTGGCTTGTTTTGTTGCTGACTGTTAAGTGGGTGTATAGGATTGAGTGATGTGCAGTTCCACTGAGGAGCCCAGAGGAATTTTCTGCTTAAGGTTTCTCCCCAAGCAAAACCCAAGTGTTGCCCTTTGAGTTCATCAAATGTTTGTGAAGGGTTGGATTAGCTGACTATGTCTGTGATTACATGGCTTTTCTTTTATCTGTCTGGAAGTGTTTAACAGGTTTCAGCTATTCAGCTATATCAACAGTAGCTATTAGTTTGGCATGAATGATTCCTGGAATTTCAGGCTCCAAGCGTGTCTCAAAATGAAACTAGTTTTTGTAAAGATGAGTATTTTAGGGTTAATAAAAAGTTTCGCCTATCCTCTCTCTCAGCTCTGTTGTTTCTTGTGGGGTGTGTGTGTCTTTGGTTATTGTAAATGCAGAACTATCAGTTAATTATTCCTCGTTGCAACCAGTGTAGTTTAGGAACACGTTAAATTGCTGGCTAAATGACCATTTGGCAGCTTAACTAGCAGCAGGGAAAGGCTGGGTGGTGGTCGCTGCTGCTTTTGTAACACCTGTCCCTACAATAATTTTTTTAAATGCATCTGAGAATAGATTTTAAATTTAGATATATATTTTTTTAAAATTATTTTAATTTTTTTAGTCTTAATGGTGAAAAGATGGCAGGAGCTGATGCGCTAGTGTATGGCTATCTTGAGGCAGTTTGAAGATTTGCTGTTTGGTTTTTGGGTTTTTTTGTGGGGGGGATGTTTTTTGGGTTTTTTGTGTCTAAAAGCTTTATGAGCACCTGAGGCCTACAATCATTTTGTTTCCCGATAATAATATTAGTTGTTACAGATTTCAGATCAAAATAGTACTCATCCTGGTTTTTCTCATTTGCTTTGATTATGTGTTTGTTCATCTTTTAAGTCTTTCACTGGATCTATCAACAGAAGAAAATGCAGATTTTTTTTTTTTTTTTGCTTAATGGTGTCTCTGAAGGTGGTGTGGGGTTTTTGGTTGGTTTGGTTTGGCTTTGTCTTTAATGGAGCGGAGTAGCAATGAGCTCATTATAGACAAAGGGGAAATTCCTCGTTCTTCTTGCTTTAATGTGCTGCTTGGGAACAAGTGTGTCTTGTATATTTGCAAAAGCTAAAAATCTAACTCTGCAGATCAGCACGCCATACTGCTTCATATTCTCTCTTGTGATAGCACAAATGACAGCTTGGAATATATGAGCAGTGAACTGATTCTGCTGAAAATAAACCTGACAAATCATATGGTTAACTCTTAGCTAAATCTGTTTCCTGATTCATCTCACCATATTGTGGAATAAATTCTGGTTCTGGTAGAAAGGAATAAGCGACAATAGGGGCTCAGTAAGGAAATGAGACTGTCCATTTTGGACTAGGTTAAAGTAGCAATGCATTTTTTTTTTCCAGTAAAGATTTTCTCATCTGTTTGCAAGAACAGCAGTGTAAAGATGTTTTCTGGAGTTTCATGTTGGTACTTAAGTGTTTTGTTATGTAGGGTAATCTGACCTTGGGCTGAATGTCTGCCTTTGCCAAAACTGTCACTTCTTTTGCTGGTTCTGAGTTTTTGGAGTGCAAGAAAGATCAAAAACAAAGCATCTCTCCTGTTTTCAAATGTTGCTATTGAATCAGAGGGCTTTTTTTGGCAGATGTTTCTTGATCAAAGATTGATTTGTGCAATGAGTTGACCATTTCTGACAGCAGTAATGTGTTTAATTCTGTTGTTCTGCAAAGCATGGGCTGTTCTCTTAGCACGTCTGTCTTGCCTCTTAAAAACACTTTTCTCTAAACTTCCTTATGGTCTGAAGTTTTATGTTCTTAAACTGTGGAGCAAGCCATCCTTATCTTTCAGAAGTCACTGCTGTGGTTTCTGGATACAAAAGGTTCTCTAAGCAGCCACATAACCTGCATTATCTTGAAGGGAAAAGGAGAATTTGCTTCCTTTCTGTTTCTCTCATGAATACTTGAATGGAGCTGAGACATTTAAAATATTTGTATAATAGTCTGTTGATCTTAAGAGTAGTTAATCAACAGAGATTCCAAGCCAGGTGTCCTCAGCAGCTGCCTGGTGCTTTGCTCCCCTTTTTAAGGCATGCTTGAGTGATAGCAGCCAGTTCTGGTCAGTACCCCAGTTTCAGTACTCCGCTCCAGCCTTCTTATTCCTTCTTTGAATACCTCTTGATCCCTTTTGCTCTACTTTCTGTCAGCCCTTTTACCTGCCCTGAAGATGCCTGATCTTACCAGATCTCAGAATCTGCCGGTAAATACCAGGTAGTGCAGTCCTCTTGCCACAAGCTCCAGGCTCTATTACTTGATAGGGTGCCTTGCGTGCCCAAGGCTGTTGGCCAGGTATAAAGCCCAGCCTTTTCTGCCTGAGTGATGGTATTAGTGCTTCTGTGCCAGTAATTGCATTCTCCAGTCTTCTGAATTACTGCACAGATGAGGATTAATATTCAGAACAGCTCTGTTCTTTCGTGTTAAAGGGTTGTGATGTGGGGAAGTGAAATGAGGTTTGTACCTGACTCCCTCCCTGGTGAGGCTCATTTACTTTTGACGTAATTGCATAATGTATGTAACTAACAGCTGAATTAGAAGTTAGTGTGCAGGAAATAAATTTATCTGATGCGAGCCTTCTAGTGATGATAAATCTGGATGATGTGCTTCTTGGGAAGTAATGAGGGCTAATAACTTGGAAGCAAACTAAGTAACTTCTGTATCTTTTCTTTTTTCTTCTTTGTAGAACCATAGAGCAGACCCAGAAGAACTATTCACAAAACTGGAACGCATTGGGAAAGGCTCCTTTGGTGAAGTCTTTAAAGGAATTGATAATCGGACACAACAAGTAGTTGCTATAAAAATCATAGACCTTGAGGAAGCAGAAGATGAAATAGAAGATATACAGCAAGAGATAACTGTTTTAAGTCAGTGTGATAGTCCTTATGTAACAAAATACTATGGATCATATTTAAAGGTAATGTATAGTATTGCACAAAGATTTGCTAGCACCCAGTTGTTCTGAATGCCACTAGGAAAAAATTCTAAAATTGGGGAAGAGTTGTCATGCCAACTTGACCTTTTTTAAATAGGTTTTTGTTTTTCTTTGAACAGAGCTTTTCACTTTGTTTTGCTCCTTTTGCTGCTTGCTCTTTGAGGCTGAAATTTGCACGAAATGGCTAGAGAATTAAGGAGTTGATAGGGGATTCCTCTTGCCGTTGCTATTGCTTTTGGACCTTGGTTTTCTCTCCTCCCTCCACAATACTTAGCACGATTTTGTGGCTTTTCTGGGGAAGAAAAAAAAATACCCTCATAGCTATAGAAACAAAAACCATTCTCTGATACAGAAAGAAACCCCGCACCATGTAGAGATGTGTTGGTAATTATGCAGCATAGTAGGCCTGAGACAAAGTAAAACTGACAACATTTCACACAGTGGTTACACAACTCTGCTGATATCTAAGGCATAACTTAAAAACAAACAAACAAAAATGAAAACCTACAGAAATCCAAAATGTTGAATAAGTCTTTTCAACTTGCAAAACTGTTCGGGTATAATCACCTTAAATATTGCTTAAATGATTTGCAGTGCATACATGTTTTAGATAGTTTTTTAAAAAAAACCTAAAACCATTTAATAAAAGCTAAAGTGTTAACCATAGTTAGAGCTATCTTAAATGTCTGAGGTTTTTTTGTTTGCTTACATTTGTTTTATTGGGTTTTGTTTATTTGTTTTTGGTTTGTTTGCTTGGGTTTGGGGTTTTTGTTAGTTTTTTGTTGGTTTGTTTCGTTGGGTTTTTTTCCTCCCCAGGCATTTCTGGCTTCTTAAGGTATAGCAGATTTTTTGACATTCTAAAGATGGATCTCTGAGAAACGTTCCTGTGTCACATTTGTGCTGTGTCTTTCAGTGATAACTATAAAAGTATTGGCAGGATTTTAGTAGTGTTCTTTGTAGATTTGGGGTTTTTTCCTTTTTAAATTGCCAAAGTATTCCATTTTTAATATTTTAATGCTAAGTGGGTAATTTAATCTTCTGTATTCCAAATACTAAATTCTCATTTTGTCTAAGATAAGGCAGCTGTGGTGGCTTTGCTGTTTATTTAGTTGCTCAGTATTCTGTGGGTTCTTCACACTGAAGTGAACATACAGGTTGTCACTGGTGTCCCATCTTTCCTTCTCTTTACTGGGCACAATCAGTGGAATTTTTGTTTTGTTTGTTATTAAGTGATAGAACTCTGAGATGTAGTAGAATTTACTTTCCTGCGTCATGGTATATTAGAACAAGCTGGTTCTTCTCAAGATAACTCTGAATTCACCTAGCAAAGTTCCCCTGGAGCAGTGCACAAACGGTACTGCAGATCCAGACGTGATCAGTCTTTTTACAGTCCTTTATTTTCTGTCATGAGCTAAGTCCTAAACATTATCCTCCTGGGTATCCATCATTTTAACTTTGTGTTGTAAAAGCCCAGTTGTTTGCCCTGAAGTTCAAACAGGTCAAGGTAAATCTTGGAAAAGTATTTTTGCTTGGAAAAGTGTTATGTTAAATTTCAGAATTAAACAGTACTTTCAGCAGCTGTAAATGGGGAAATGAAACCTTGATTTCTTGGGGGTTTTGTTTGTTTTTTTGTTTGGGTGTTTTTTTCAGGGGTAGTGAGTGGGAAAAGCTTTATAAGTCAGGGGTTGAATGGGGAATGAAAATAGTCTTTTCATTATTTACAGCAACATAGGTACTGGAAGCAAAAAGGGCATTGCAAATCTGCCTAGGTACCTGCGCATCTCAGCAGGTTGCTTTGGCCTTGTTATGCAAGTCTTTCACTTTCTACCCCTTTTCTTAGATACATAAATATAGTTATTCTATCAGTGATATAAAACTTTTAACTTCTGGTTAGTTTTTGTTACTTTTTAAAAATTCCTGGTGAATACAGGATCATGTTCATGCTCCAGTACTTTCCTCACCACTGTTTGAGTTCTTTCCATACCTATTCTAAATGGATAAATTCTGAAAGATTAATGCTGATCTCCTGTTTACTTTTCAGCTTCTCATATTTTTGGGGAAGGAAAATTTATCTGTAGAGCTTGGGGAGGTGTTTGTAGAATTTTGGTTACTTTCCCATTCCTTTAAGAAATTCCTATTTAAAAAACAAAACCCTAAAAAATGGTTTACAGGAATGTTTTTCATCCCAGACTAGGATGATAGGTAATTCTACTGCTTGCTGTTCCCCAGGTAAATGAATAAAAATGTCCACAAGTAAATGAATACTTTTAGTTCTGTAATTAAAAATAAATAAATTAAATGACTGTTTAAGTAGTATCTTGGCTCTAAATTTTTCTTAGGCTGGATTTGTCCTTAGTTACTAATACTAGATCTTTCAGCTTGAGATTCCTCAGGGGAAAGGGTGTATTAGCTTTGTTAAATGTGCAAAGAATCTTTTATGCTGCCTTTTCATTTTAGTAATAACAGGTATTTTGAGAGTTGCATCTGTCTTTTTTTTTTTTTTTTTTTTTTTTTTTTACTTAATTGCTATAGCTTTTAACTTTTTATTAGCTATTACTCTGAGAGTGGCTGTCAGCCTAAGTATTTAGCTGTGTAGTACATCATTCACGATTTAATTTCTCTACTGTAGACGTCTCTTGGAAACAGAGATACAGGTACAGTTGTGTACCAAATAACTTTATAATTAAAGGTTAAAGACCATTGAAGCTAAATTTTGAAAACTAAGATATCTTGTTTCTTACAAAGCAAAATCCTAGGCTGCAGAGATTAATAGTGGTTTGCTATGGATTTGACTGGTATAAAGATCACATTCAAAGTGGTCCCATAGGTTTGTTGGCTAATACTTAGTTTTATATATAAAGTTCAGTGATGAAAGTATTCCTAGAAATACCTTTTCAGGTAGTGGTTACAACGAGCATAAACATACAGTAAATAGAAGGTATTTCAAAATTTAAGAGAGTCTTCTTTTTCTCTTTTCATCTTTCTCTTTATTTACAGGAAAACAAAGCGGTTGAGCCAGTCTGCCCTCTTTCAGATTGTGCTTATGGAATAGAAATAGCTTACTAAAGTATATCAATCATACACATAGATTTCTCTGAAGCTCTAGGAACGGCATTAGAAATGTTTTTGAGTTTTGCACTGTTTAAATCAAAGAGAAGAAAGAAGAGTATTTTCCTGACTATACCAAAGCAAACCCTCAGTGTAAAGGCACTCATGTTGCCTACAGCACTTACTGATACTTCTTAGCTGGATCTGGTTTAAATCTTTAAATTTTACAATTTTTACTCTGAAGCAGCTGCAGCTGAGACCATGTGTTGGCTTCAGGTTTTTCATGTGTGCCTCAGTTCATCCAACTGAACTGTAACGGAACATCTTCCATTGTTTTTTTAACCAATTTCTTGGGGGTTTTTAACCAATTTCAAGTAAGCTTTGAATAAGCAGATCATTCTTGTCATCAGTTTTGTAGTCGGTTTCAGGTTTTCCTCCAGTAAGATAGCATATTTAATAATTAAAAGTTGTTATGACTAAAACACAAAGAGGTGTTAACGATGAGGGTTTTCTAACTGCAAGCATTTCAGATGAGAGATTTTATTTTTGTACAGTCTATTCTACATATCCTGCAGCTTTACATTTACAGTTTCCTCGCACTTCAGGACGCAAAGTCAGCCTTGTGGCTGACTGCGATAGAGTGGCCCTGTCTCAGGGAGCCTGGGGCTTCCCAGCTACACGCAGGCTCTTCCAGATACTCCTGCTGCTGAAAGAGGGAAGGGAAGAGTGTCTTTATTTCAATTAGTTGACTTACTAATTTGTAACTTAGTCAGCTCAGCTGATGCCATGTAAGATGACTCTTAGTTCTGCAGCCTAGCTGCTCGTTAGCTACAGCTTGGACATCTGACTTGTAAATGCAATTTTTAAAATATGGACAGTCCCTCAGTATTTTTACCTAGCGTTGCAATGTTATTTGTCTTACTCTTTAAAAACCTCATTGTTAGTACAAGATGGCAAGGTCTACTTCTGGTGCCAGGTTTTAGTTCTTGTGACACAGAAAGGTGCAAAACCCACATATCTTTTTAACTTGGGGTACCTGTATATCTTGAGTTTTGGAGTTTGAATGGGAGTTTCCCATTGAATTAATCCTAGAGCTTAGGTGTTAGTAATATTTTTGTCTTAAATTTTCATTGGATATCTGGCAAAATCAGTAGTGTTTTCTAAACATACTGGTAGGTGATGTAAAAGCATACAAGAATGCACTGTAATAAACGCATTTGTGTATGGTAGTAAAACATTTTACCTTTATATCATGTCTTTCACAAATGCATGTAGAATTGTACAAGCTTAGAGCTATATTAATGGAATTTTTGTAGCTGCAAGATAACTAAAATCCTGATGTAGATATCTGTAGATGTTCAAATTTGTGGTAGGTCAGGATCTAACTTTGTCTCATCATCCCATATTGCACTTTGATTGCATCACACCTCAATAAATAAAACATTGGCTGCGTAGGGTACCCTTGAAAGTGATAGTGTATACCAATGCAGCAGTGTGAGTTACATTAGATAGCTAAAATGAGTGTTTTCCAGAAGCCTAATAGCTTGTCAAAATGTATTATTACTTTATCAGTTCAGACAAGAAAAAGATTAAAGGTATTAAAAGTTACCCTAGTTCTGGCATGTTTTAGTTATGCAGATTTGTGAAGCTTGGTAAAATACTTGAGCTGTACTTTCCATCTGATCCCCCAGAGATAGGTCTTCTCTTGATGATGGAAATTTTATTATTATTTTCCCTATTTGTGCCATCTAGCCGAGGGGTTTAAATACCTATCCTTGTAACTCTTATCGACACCTAGGCTAGCTCTTTTCTTTTGCAATTAAAGCAAGCCTGAAGTTATTCTCAATTTTTCAGACTTGATTATGGAGAGCTCCTATAGTAGCATCCAGAGACTTCCATTAAAATTGTACAGCATTTTGTGCAGCAAGGCTTTGAGGCAATCTAAAGATACTCTTTGTTCTACATTGTCTATTTATACTTGATTGACCTAAAATAGCTAGGAAAAAGGTTGTTCATGCCTGGCTAGAAAATATCGACACCCGGTTAGAGTGGATAGTAGCAATTTCTTTGAGACATTATTTCAGAAACACAGGACTTATTCATTTTCACCTGATACTGTTTTCAAGTAATAGTCAAATCCTCCAAACATGTCTGGTAACCACAATGTTTGCCTTAAACTGGAGTTCCTTGCAGGTCTTCTCAGCTGACAAAGTTGAGCTTTATAAAAACTGCTAGAATTAGGCAGCCCTTCCCTGTTGATCTCATCATATTGGAATAGACTCTCATAAATGGTGTGTTTTTTAAATGCAGTATAAATCTAATAGAGCACACTTTGTTAAGATAATTGGATGTGGTTCTTTTAGAAACTGCACCTTTATTTGCTTGTTGAGTTTTCTTTAGAGTTCTGTCGCTACTCAGGCAGTAGGGTGGGAAAGCATACAAATGGAGAATGCAAGAGGCTTTAAAAAGTACTTCTGCCATAAGTTTGTGCTCTGTTACAAGGACCTAACACTAGTAAATATTTGCCGGAGACTTCAACAGTGTGCGTGGTACATCACCAGGTCTGGAGTATTTTTAATAACTGGGTTTTATTTTAAATAAAGAAATATTTTTATTCACAGGATTTCTTAGAGTAGTAGCCCATAGATTAATATTTGGGTTTCTTCTGAAATGTGAGGGGACTTTGGCAAGGAAATAGCAGAAGATCCCAGTTTTGAAACATACAGTCTGTGATCTGTTACTAAATCTTTCCGGTTTTGTTTGTATGAACCAGCCACCTTTTGCAGCTGCTACGTACCAAGGGCAAGGTCAGCATCTAGAAATCAGTGTTAGTTAGAATTTGTTAGTTCTCATATTCTAGTCTTTGAGACATCTCCACAAAGAAAGCACAGAAACTCAGGTTTTCCCAGGGGTTGAGATTCAAATAGCATACAGTGAAGGAATACATGCACTGTGCAATATTACTATAAATAATTAAAACAAAATAATTCCTAAGACAGGTTCCGTAAGTCATACTTTTTATTGAATTATGTTGCTCTTATCTTTGACCTTTTAATGGCCAGTTTCAAACCTCTGATCTGAAAACTTTGGAAACCTGAACGTCTTCGTAGGGTTCCAGGTCTCGTAGTGCTATTTCTCCTGGCTGGTGGTTGTAGTGCTGCTTTGGATCTCAAAATCGGAGCTGCCCCTGTGGTAGCAGGCATGTTTGGTGGTAGGGTGTAAGTCCTGCGGTACAAGCATATTCAAGGGCTGTTAATTCTCACTTTTTGCTGGATTTGACAGCTTAAGTTGGAGCTTGTGAACATGTTAGATACACACAGGTGAAGAGGCACCTAGCAGCTACCTCCATTAGCCTTTAAACTTCTGTCGTCTTTGAAGCATGTTCATGCTCACTCTCTCACTCAAAAGCAATTTCAAGTTCTGAGTATTTTCCTCAGATGAGAGGTGTAGTGATGTTACAAAAAAGTTTCCCATTAAAATTGTAATGCTTCTGTATCACAAGTGGCTGGAATTAATAATTGTCATGCAAAGACAGTCTTTTCGAAGAACTACAATCTTACATTAAAAGACCTAGTTTAAACTTAAACCACCACCAGATCACTTTTTTCTCCAAGTTCCTTTCCGTTAGGTGGAATCATTTTAGATACCAGTTAGCAGAAAATTATTAGTGGGGGGAGGAAGTGGTGGTGGTGGGGTTTTGTTGCTTTTTAAAAAATACGTAAGTACTTTAATTGATATTCAGACATCTTGCACAGGAGCTGTGTGATCATTCTACAAGAAGTAATTGCATGTGACTTGGTGATTAATGGGACTCTACATTTGCATTCTCCTAACAGTACGCTGGTAGTCTATAGAAATAAACATTTTGTTATTGTTTTTCTTACGGCAGCCTTGGACTTCTAACTCATGCCTTCCTTTACAGGGCACAAAACTATGGATAATAATGGAATACTTGGGTGGAGGGTCAGCTTTGGATCTTGTAAGTATATGGGTTTTTTGCATTGTAAGTACTAGTGAACCATATTTCATTATGCTTTCATACCTCTTTATGAAATCTAGTCCCTGGAGGCAGCTGATATTACATCAGTGCTACATTCTAATGCTCCAAGAAGTGTGAATTTGCATGGTTATATTATATTTATTGAGTTGATGTTCATTTTTTTTTGGTTTTGTTTTTCCTGTTTGTCTCTAAGCTTTAGTACCATTCTTGCCATATGTGGTGGGATTTTGGATCATCTGTCCCCCATGTTGTCCCCCCACAAGTGGAATATTCATTACAGTCAAATAAAAAAATGTTTCCTTTGAGATTGGGTCTCAGGAATGAATGAAGTGTGTGCCCACAGAGTAGAGTTAATTTTAACTGCTTAAAAGGTGTTGGGTTTTCCATTTTCAGATATTTTCAGCTAAGCATGAAAGTGCCTTTTACTTAAGATAGTGAAGCATTCATGAAGGATGTAGCTTAGAGAGCACAACAGCACAGTCTGTTACTTGTGGATGTGGTGTCCCCACACTTTCAGTGCAGCTCGACCTCAGCTGTAACGCTTAGACCCACCCTTTCCTGTAAGATAATGTAACTTGTTCTCTGTGTGATTCTGAAGGAAAAATGTCATGGCTTCAGTATTATAGAATGGTGTTAATTCTATATTTGCTAACAGTGGTCCTGTCTGCAAGAATTGAAGTATGTGCTTAACTTCATAAATCTATTTAAACTTCTTTATGAAATTACATTACATCAGCTCAGCTGTGGGAATGCAAAAGCATAGTAATTATGTGTAGCGTGTAGTAGTTTGTAGCTCTAAAACTTAAGTCTTTTTGTGAAAGGGGCTGCGAGATACTTTGTAACACTTTTGGGTAATTGATAGTCTTCTGTGGAGTGTCAGAACTAGTGAAATAGCTTTTACTAGTGACAATTGAAACCACTGAACCTTTAGAAGAATAAAACTTAAGTTTTGCCTCACTTTGCCTTACCATGGTGTTCTCTGTTTCAGTGCTGTGTTGTTGGAATTTTTTTATAGCAGAATCACCCACCTTAATTGCTTCTGTTTTCTTTACATAATGTGCAAAGTTTATATTTATTCCATACTAGCAGCTTTATAGTAGCACGTTATATTCTTGATGCAAAAGCGAGCATGGAATCAAAAATGCTGGAACAAGAGAAAAATGCATCATTAAATTTAAAAACCACAGTCAGAAGAAATGAACTGAGTTTCTTAATTCAGTTAATCTAAAATGCAAAATTCAATCTGCTGTGTTTGCTGCCTATAGGCAGCTACAACTTTGTGGAAAGTTCTAGCTTTTCATGTGCATTGCATGCTGAGGGGAGTGCATACTGTATATGTTAAAAAAAGTAACAGCTTTTGCAATGTATTATCAATAGAAGAGATGTGAAGATTTCAATGGCACCTATTTCTGGTAGAATGTTGGCACACTTCATTGACTATTTTATGAATTCTGTTAGTTCTTTACTGTAAAAGGATCTTTCGAATATAAGATTTAATTAAATCAATAACAAGGCAAAAATTAGATGCAAGACTAAAATTATTTTAATGTGTCTTTTCTCTAAAGTTGCGTGCTGGCCCATTCGATGAGTTCCAGATTGCTACCATGCTAAAGGAAATCCTGAAAGGTCTTGACTACCTGCACTCAGAGAAGAAAATTCACAGGGATATAAAAGGTGCAGAACATTTTAAATGTTACTTTGTTAAAGCCTTTAAAATCATCAGACCAGTAATCTAATTTAGATATTATGTTATTTCCCCTTGGCAGCTGCCAATGTCTTGTTATCAGAACAAGGTGATGTTAAGCTTGCTGATTTTGGAGTTGCTGGGCAGCTGACAGACACGCAAATTAAGAGGAATACCTTTGTTGGAACTCCGTTTTGGATGGCCCCTGAAGTTATTCAGCAGTCAGCGTATGATTCAAAAGTGAGTATGAGAGCAGAATACCTTATCTTTGTATCTGCAGATCCAACAGAAATGACTTTGGGTTTTGTGCTTTTAGCTTTATTGGTATGGAGAAAAAAAAGTAGATTTCCAATTACAAGGTTTCAAATAATAAAAATTATGATAAAATTGTTTTTATACAGTAGTTGCATGTCACTGTACTCATGTGCAAGACCCATGTGAACTCACTAAGTAAACTGATGCTTTCATGTTAAGATTCTTTCAGAGAAACTCCCCGGATGGTTTCAGTGTTGTGGGTTGTTTGTTTGGTTTGTTTTTAATTTCAATTCAATTGTTTCGCATTCAATTCAAACAGTAATGCAGCTCTCATGAATTAGAATGCCACCAGAACTTACCAGCTTATTTCAAGCCAAGATGATGGCTGAAATCTCACTGTCTTCTCAGATTTTTATAAACAGCTCTGGATATCGTTTCTTTAATAGTATTTCTGAGGGCCTGTGTAATGCTGAAGATTTTAGCACAGGTAGCTGATCTTGAGAAGGAAAAAAGTCACTTGAACTACAGGATGGGTAGCTATGGTAGCATTATGGATACAGTGTACATTTCTTTGTCATGGGAGCTGTTGGTGGATGACCAATTGCAAAGGAGAGTTTCCCTACATGAACTAGCAGACCTCTTCCATGTTTTTCTGAGGGTTGGGAACCGCTGCTAGAAATGACAATAAGGAGGGAACAGTTCTCTCTTCTCCCACGTATATACCCACAAGACAACCTAGAGCGTGTGGTTAGTGAAATGGCAGTGTACTTTGGTGCTGGCATTGGACTTTCTACACCCTGTAGATGCAACCTTAAATAGGAGCAAGAAATATAAAAAATCTTGGTATATTCAAAGTAATACCTCTGTACTGTTTTTTCTCAGATGGTAAACACGTAACTGTACTTGTGATGTGCACATAAAGAAAAGACTGTTCAATCTCTGACTTAAATTCACACTTCAGGAGACTTTGCCAGGATCATTCCGATTTGAAGGAATTTGCCTACATTTCACAAGGGTTCTTGCTGATAAGAAGGAACATGTGCATACAGTTGTAGTTTTCATGTTTAGGGTTTCAGTGGCGCAACTGTAATGTGCTCCCTAGGGCATTTTGGAAAAGCACTCTACCCTGCTTTAAAACTGCGTGTTGTCCAGTTGAAGTGAGAATAATTCCTCTTCTGCTTGACCTGTATATATATCAGCTGTACCACCCCTTCATTTACATCCTTCCAGCAACCTAATCTTTTGCCTCCTGTATCTCCTCAATATGTTGCAAAAGCACTGCCCTCCCCCTTTTCTTTCTATGCCAAAATTCTGGTGGGAAAGCACAGAAGATGCAAGTCTTTGGTAGGGCACGTGAAGAGTTTTGGACAGGATACACTTCAATTTTTAGACTAGTACCAATGAATATTTTGACATCTGGACTGAATTTTAACCTTTCTCCTTCTCCCCTACTTCAAAATGTCAGAAAATAAAACAGAAATTCATACATTATTGTAGTGGCAGAGATTTACAAGCCCCATGTCTTCTTTCAAAATATTTTGCTCCTATATGCAATTTTTGGTTATGATATTTCAGTAATAAATAATGAGCTAGTTTAATTCTTCAATATTAATATTGATAAAGATAGTTCTTGTAAATAGGAATGGAGTATTGGAGAGATGCAAATTGTAATCCTCGTTTGCTCTACGGACAACTTTGGTTTATGACTTTGTGCCAAGTGTAGTCAACCATTGCCAGCTACCTTTTAATGAGAAGCACCTTTAGTGACCTTAATAGCTATTGTAGGTCGTCTAAAAAAGAGGCAAGTAATGTGTATTTCATGTGGGGAAAAAATCTTTAAATCGGGCAAGAATTTTATAGTTCGTAAGGTTTTTTGATACAAAGACAGAATTTGTTTATAATGCTTACCTTTAGCTAAAATAAATACCACTTCATTATTCTTCGGAAACTTATGCTGTGAACTTGGTCTTTCATGTCTAACTAGTTGTTGATAATTTTCTAGCTAAATTCATCGAGCAGTCAGTTAGGAAAGAAATTAAGTGATCGCCTGCTGGATTTGATGCAACTCTCTGCCTTATTCCTTTAGAGTGAGGTGGCAAACAAGGTTGGATACCTCAGTGCATCTACAGTTTAAAAAGTAACATCAGCATGCAGTTTTTCTATCTGAAAAAAAAATCTGGATTAGACATAGGAAATTTGTAGCAGTTTGTAGTTCATTATGTAGACAAATCAAAGGAAGATTAATGTTTCTGAAATTTTTTCCAAAAGCGTGTGTATTTAGGTGCATGTTGAACTTGCTGACAGTGTTACAACTGTGACAGTGTGCAACAAAGGTGATGTTGTAGACCTTTGTCATTAAAGACTAAGTCAGCCGACTCTTTGGGAATTATAGCCTTCAAGTATTAGAAAGGAATCTTTGTGCATTATCTACTTAGACCAAACTTAATCTTATTATATAGATATATGTGAAGATTTCAGTTGTTCAATGCTTAGTCGTGATAGCCCTTAATTTTGTACTAAAAGGAACTTTTCCCTTTCTCAGGCTGACATCTGGTCACTGGGAATCACTGCTATTGAACTAGCCAAAGGGGAGCCTCCCAACTCTGATATGCATCCGATGAGAGTCCTGTTTCTCATTCCGAAAAACAATCCTCCAACTTTATTAGGAGAATTCAGTAAACCTTTTAAAGAATTCATTGATGCATGCCTGAATAAGGACCCAACATTTGTGAGTAGATATATGTGTGTGTGTGTATAGATGTTTTGGGTTTGTTCTCTGCTCTCTCATGCTTGTGAAGTATTTTGCTGATGTAGCGCATCATAGGTGACTGAAATAATTGTAGAGACTGTACTTTCCGCTGTACATGGTAGTGGTGCTTTTTAATAGCTGTGTCTCCATCTTGGTCTCTTTTGTTTAAAATAATGAAAGGAGGAGGGGGAACGCCCAAAGAAATGAGGGTGGCACAGGCAGCTTCTTAAAATGCACTCAAACCTAGTGTATTGTCAGAAGACACACGTTAACAGAGGAGCGGATCTTAAATCTTTTTCTCCAGCAGAACTTTTGCTGTCTGTCTGAATTCTGCTTACAAGGAAATGTTGCGTTGGAGAATTTTGATTAGTCATTTTCCTGGGTGTGTACCTTCTAGCGTAGAAGGATAAGCAGTATAGTCTGTGTGACTTGCTCATATTTTTAGAGTGCTTGTAAATGTGGATTACTGGCTTTTCTTGACTTCCTGTTTCACTAATTTCCTGTTACTATATGAATTAGCTCTAGAAGTCAGTTGTCTTACTAAATCTCCCTTATTAACATTTAAAATAATGAAATATTAGCATAACATTAAATATTTAAGTGTTTCTTACAGCGCCCCACTGCAAAAGAACTTCTGAAGCACAAATTCATTATGAAAAATGCCAAGAAGACTTCCTATCTGACAGAACTGATTGATAGGTTTAAGAGATGGAAAGCAGAGGGACATAGTAGTGATGAAAGTGATTCCGATGGTTCCGATTCGTAAGTTTATTTTCATTTAGTCTATTTTTTTAAAAAAAAAAATGTTACTAAAGTAGGTTTGTTGCAGTTTCTCTGAGTAATTAAGTCCTCTTCTGTATATCTGTTTTTGTTCCATATGTTTTTTGTTGGCTTCTTTAAAGAAAACCCCTTGGATGAACCTAAAGACTAATGCATAAGTCAAGCTATGTGCTCAGTATCTCTTTAAACTTTCTCTCTCTGAATTCAATTTCAGTTCTGTTTAAGTGCTGTGTATTTCCTAGTCTAGGGCTAGTGGTTTTATCAAAAATAATGAATCACAGTTAGAGATATTGCAGAGCAAGGTTGAGGTGTATGAAGAAGTTTGCACAATGTGGAACAACATACATTCTGTAAGTCTCTTGCTTTTCTGGATATCAGATAACTGTTTTAAATGGGATGCTATGGGAGAAGGTAGGCTTTATGGGTAGATAACATCTTCTGTTTGCTTTGATCATATTTCAGTTTATTCAGCCTCTGAAGTTGTTTTTTTAAAAGTTCAGTTAATGCTTCAATTCACATTTTTTCTTCTTATTTTAAGGAATACGGAACTAATCCATATAGGTTTATTATGTATTAGGGTTACCTATGCTTGCTTAGTGGTATGTTGTGGCTAGTATTATGTACAGCGTATCCTTTTTCTTCAGGGAGTCCAGTAACAAAGAAAATAACTCTCATCCCGAGTGGAGCTTTACTACGGTCCGAAAGAAGCCAGATGCAAAGAAGCTGCAGAACGGGACAGTAAGTACAGTCTGAAGAGCTCTTATTTCTAAGTTGGTTTTGAAGCAAGTCTAAGGAAGATAGTGATAAAACTTAGTAATTATTCACTTTTTATAAGAACTATTATTTTTGTAGTTCAAGAGATGATGCTTGTTAGTGATATTTCCTATGCCCATGTCAGCCTTAAATGTGAAAGAACCACGTGCTTATTAGTATCTGTTCATAGAGATGATCAGCATCTGTTCATAGAGATGTGAATTCTAAAGACCATATAATGTTAGAAAGGAAAAACTGTTTTTCTGATGATATATGACATTGTTTCAGGTGTGCCATCAAGCATCTGTTCCCACATCACATTCATTGATGTACTGTGCCTTCACTGGTTTTGTAATGCATTTCCAAGTGCTTTGTTGAATTTAACTGAGCTTTCAAAATCACTTGTGCTGTGGTAAATGCAGCTTATACGTTGTATAGGCATATGCTAATGTAATCTTTGTTAACTTTTAGGATCAGGATCTTGTTAAAACCCTGAGTTGTTTAACTATGATAATCACCCCTGTGTTTGCTGAGGTAAGTCTTGATGTAAAAAAACTTCTTAGAAAGTATTACCCAAGTGTCTGATTAGTTTTATAAGTTTTATCTGTTTTGGTTTGCTACTCAGCTCAAGCAGCAGGACACAAATAATGCTAGCAGGAAGAAAGCAATTGAGGAACTTGAGAAAAGCATCAATATGGCAGAAGCAACGTGTCCAGGGATCACAGATAAGATGGTGAAGAAACTTATGGAGAAATTTCAGAAGTAAGTTAAGGAATTTTTTGTATGCATTGTGAAATAATAATGATGATGATGATGTAAAAAAAATCTTTATTTTAAAGGAAAAAAATTAAATTAGGTACTTCTGCACAGGAAAGGTTAGTTGACACTGGACTTCCTGTGTTGGGGAAATTTGAGTAGTTTAGTGATAGGTGAAAGATCTCCTGTGTCCAGGGCTTTAAACTTTTAGCTTCGGTAGTTATACAAAACACTTCTGTTTGAAACTAAAACTTTATAGTAGCAATTACTGTATCTATTTGGTCTTCTAGTGCTGCAGTTTTACTGTAGTTGTTATACCTTGCTTACTTTAACTTAGCCTTCAATTTTGTTGTATGTGTATTTATAGCAAGTTAAGGGAACAGGAGAATCTTTAACTTCTCATTTTAGGAAATATTTTAAGAACATCACTTCTGGTGGTTTTTTTCCTATGATCTGTTGAGATGAAGGCATATACTAGTTCAGTGATGCAAAAGTAGTTATGTGCTGTTTGCCAAGCTGAAACAATATAATTAACAAAGTTCTTGATTGCTTTTTTTATCCGTAGATTTTCTGTTAATGACTCATCCTAAGAAACTTCACATAATTGACTGCTGTTTCGTATGGACCCAGTGAAACCCACCAAAACTACTTCAAGCTTGGCAGTGCTTAGCTCATGAGCTCCTTGTGCCTTTTGGATCTTTGCAACATGTTGATGGCGACTGAGGATTTGAAAGAACCTACTCAACTATTTTGTGGCAGTGCACATGGTTTTATATTTTCAGGAAATTATTTTGTAAAGAACAACTTTTAATATTGTAGTTTCACCTGTTTAATCTGATAAATGTTGAGGTGCAGTTTTGCTTTTAGAAATAACCATTACTTTAGTTAATAGAAAGTGCAAGTACAGTATGTTTTGATGCTATTTTGTTCCTGTACATGGGGATGTACAGGTCTTTTGTATTCATGAGTTAAACTTTTGTAAATCACTAACAAGCTTCAGAGAAAATAGCTTTTTCACAAGCATATTCAAAACATGTAATGTAGTGGCAAGGATATTGCTGTAGCACCTGCTTCAACCAGCATATAGTTATCGTGCCCTGAAAAATAAACCTGCAACAGTATCTATTATAATTCTAAATTGGTACAGTATTTTAGGCAGCTCTATGATTAAATATATTTGAGAGCAATATGTCAATAGTTTGCAGGTGATATGTAGCAACAGGTATATCCTGATGTACAGTATATGTATTACCTTTTAGAACAGGTTTTGAAGTAGTAATTCAATCTTACATCATCGTGGTAGGAAAATTTAAAGCAATACAGTTGAGGGGGTGGGGCTCTTGGCAATAATGGACAAAACCTGAAGTCCAATTTAGCTTAATTTAATTTTTTTCCTCTGAGTATACATGCCTGGGTGGAAGGGAGCCAGAGAAGCCGAGCATCGCATGATACAACATACCTCACAAGCAGGTATAAGTGTAACACCAGCGTTCTGTGTGGTGGTGTTGTTTCTCCTGTAAGATATTTATACACACTTTTGTTCTTAAATACATTAAATACAGTACATCAACATAATTTGTTTATAATTTTCTGGAAGTGTATTTTAAATATGTATTTACCAGTTAATATGCAAATAACTGAGTTATAGATATTCTTTCACAAAAAGGTAGTACTGTGCAGTACGGAGTGACTTTTTTTTTCTTTTTTTTTTTTTTTCATAAAAAGTAGGTAAGACTATACAGTTCCTTTCAGTTATATATTTATGGTACTGCTAGATGGGTAATATCTTCTCTTCTGGTTGTTTTTGGTTTTGGGGTTTGTTTTTTTTTTTTTTCCCTTTTTCAACCCAGTATGTATATTATGCTGAAGTTTTGAACTGGGATTGTTTTTCAGTACTTAGCTGTGGAACTGTTGGTGTAAATTTATTTTTTATAAAGGCTGGGTGTGTTTATTTTATGGTTCAGACCTGCACATTTTGGTTTTGCACAAAAGTAATTTTAAAGAATCTGAAATGTATCTGCCAAATATTGAAAAAGTAATGGTGTGCAAGTACATACTGCATTTTTAGTCAAATGTTGCCATTACATCGTTTTTATATAAAGGACACTTGTGAGAGATGGTGGTTAGATATGCCAAGGACAATTATTTTCAATGGTGCCTACACTGTAAAAAAAATTACTTTTAACTCCTTGTTTTAATTTTAAAAAAATGTTTCTGTTTAAAACTTTCATCTGCTATATAACTGAAATTCAATTAGAATTTATATCTGAGAAAAAAGTCTGGAAATAGTTTTTGAAAACAATAATGTTATGGATTAAATAAATATTTTTATAAATGTAAAAGCAGCAAAAGTTGTAAATACAGTTGATCTGAAGCTTTACAAAATAACTGCATCACAGAAACAAGTTGTAGTGCTCCTCTAGCTTCTGTAGTTGTTAGTCTTGTAAATCTGTTTATAGATGAAGCTTATTTCAATGTTTGGGGGGGGGTTAAATGGTTTAAAAATAAATATTTAAGTTCTGTAAACTTTCACAAGCTTGTTCTCTTGTGCGTTTTATTCTGGATTTTAGTAGATGTGCAAAAGTGTGGATATACCTCTTACAAACTTGTGTTCTAGTCCAAGAAAGGTGTTCCTTGCACAGAGTTGCATGGTTGCTTTGGAAAGGTTTGGGTCCCCCCGTGCTGTTCTTGTCCAGAGGACACCTACCAGCTGCTACGCCGCAGGGAATGCTATAGACAGATGAAGCAGCTCCAGGGTTCAGTTTGATTCCATGCCTAAAGAGGAGCCTTCAGGATCTGTGTGCTCAGATGAACGTTCACGGCCCGTGACAACACGGTAAAGATGTCAGAACTCAACATTGTGGAGCGAAGGTACAAAAAGGCCTGTGCCACCATTACCTCGGCTTTCACTTCAGCGCTCTCAACCCAAATCTCATTTTAAAGAGCTCCATACAAATGTCTCAGAATTCAAAACATGTTTTTACTTCCACGTCACTTCCCTTAAGGTGTTCTTTTTATGGGGAGGCCAAGGGGAGAGGTGACGGGAGTTCCTCCCGAATTTTGTAACTGGTGGCTCTACCCTGTTGACGCAGGGTCTTTAATCTATGCAACTCTGTAAACGATTCTGAGCAGGTAGGGTTAGTGAATTATTTGGGAAATTGGAACCTGTCCTGTTTGTGATAGGACTGTAACAAGTTGCTGAACTGTGGTGCCTCTTCTGTCCTGTGAAATGGGTGGGATGTATACCTACCTCATAGGACAGTGTGGGGAAAAGCTCATCTGCATGTGTATGATACAGCCTGGGTCTCCAAGTCCATTCAAGAGGGTTTTTTTTTTATTGTACTGCAAATGGTATTTCTGCGCCTAAAGTCTCTGTGCGTCATAAGACTATAACTCTAAAGAGTGAATGTCTGTATTACTGGTTTCCAGAGAACCGTTGCCTTTTTCCCCACCACGTGTTAGTTATTGATGAACTGTGTAACTTAATCAGCAGTATTGTGTTGCTGGCAGATAGCTAATGGAAAGATGCATCAAAATATTCATGCAGGAACCATCTTCTTGCTTGTTTGGTTTGCTAGGCTTCCCACTGTAGATGGAGAAGGATTGATATTGATGTAGTCTTATCAAAGTAGTCTGAATCGCAAAACAGGGAAATGTATTTGTTCTTGGGTAGGTGAGTCCCGTATCAGTGTAACCATTCCTGAAACCCTTGGTCTCTGCCTGCTCTAGTACGCTTCTGTGCAGTAAGCGGTATCGTAAAGCGCTATTCTTGCATTCAATGGAATGTCTGTAGCTGAATAGGAAAGTACGTAGGTTCTTCATGTGTTTGCACAAAGTTTAGCAATTGTTAAAGGTCTGATATTTTTTATCACACTGTTTTATGACTTAACACTGGAATAAAATTATTTTCCTCTTTGCAAAGTTTTAGTGGTATGTATGTTGGCTTGCCTTATTTCATGTTTTTCCAATAAACGAATTAACACTTAATATAAAGATGAGGGAAATACACTGAAAACTTAGTCCTTCTCCAAACTGAAGTTCTTTGTATACAGTGCACATTTTCCTTCTTTTTGTATCCTTGCATACACATGTATGCTGAAAAAGTTGCTGAATATCGTGCAGCTGAATTTCAAGATTAGCTTCATCTCTACGTGATAGATTTTACGTGAACCCCAGTTACTTCAGTCCGAATGCATTGAGTAGCTTAATGTTTCGATGCTGTAATGCTGCTGTACCTCCTCCCCCTTTAATAATCCTTGCTTGTGTAAGGGCTATAAAAGTTTACGCTTTCCCGGTACTGCTGTCTGCCCGTCACTGTCAGCAGACCAAATCATTCCATGTCCGCTCCATCCTTGGTTTCTTCCCTAGTGAAACACAGTCTCTTAAGTAGATGTTCGTACCTCGTTTTGGTGAATAGGGCTGAGCAGGGACCAGGGGGAAGGACTTACTCAAGGGTTATTTCAGTTGTTCCTTGACATGTGAGCCACTGCTTACTGGGATTGTTCCTTTATTTTAGTCAGTTTACACAATGAAGTTAGTGTGACGATGTTAATTCCTGTCTCTTACGAGCTGCTTTGTTGCACGCTGTGCCCTGGTGCTCTCTACTCAATGGAAAAATCCAAAAATAGTTCCCAAGCCCTTCTTTCTCCCTGTCAATGCTGTTCTCCCAGCATAGTCTTGAATGCCAGAACTGGCAGGTCCTGCAGATTTGGGCAGTGTGGCTGTACGTTGATCCCTCGCCACAGGACTGTGTGGCTTTTCTGGGACGTGCTCAAGGTAAAGCTGACCTGGGCCAGCCTGTACCTGTGTCTCCACCAGCTTTCAGGAGCTAGCAGTGACTGTAGGTTTTCCTGTCCGCTTAAGCTATGACCCTTTAAGGGATGTTCTCCGTGGGCTGTGAGTGCAGTCTGTCTTTGAAACCCTGCTGCTTTTTTTTTCCCCTTCTACCAAATCGCGCATATAGGCTGCCATACTTAAATACTCTACTGAGTGGTGGTTGTTGCTCTTTGCAGAGCTCGGGGAAAGGGAAGAAACAACCCTCTATAACCAGACAGTTCATCCTTTTTTTTAACAGAACATGTGCCAGAGGAGCATGTGGAGTCCCTGTAGTTCACAACTTCTTCAGCACAGGGTAACCAGGAGCAAAAGCAAACCTTACAGCTGATTAACGCATTTCTTTGGGCAACCAACCAAGAATGTGGTTGTTTTCAGTGGCATTCAGGGATCTCGGCGAGGCTCCTCCGTTGCTGTGAAGGCTCAGAGGGAGCCATCAAGCAGCTGGGGGAGAGGGAAACCAGCCCGGCAGCTCCAGGGAGCAATGAGGGCTGCCTGGGAGCTGCCTGGCGCGGGGCGAGGTGTGCTGGGGTGCCTGCAGGGCTGGGGGTGCAGATTTGGCAGGGCAGAAGGAGGAAAGCAAAGCTCAGGTGTGAACAACTGATTTTTATTGTCCAGCTTCTAAAACGAAAGACAGTGACACGCAAGGTGAGCAGTACCCGTAAGCCCAGTTGCTTTTACCTATTTTCTGTCTTTTAACCTATTTTCTGTCTCTGCCCCAGCTTCCTTGTTTCTGAAGTCCATTCTAGCAGGTTGCAGTGGTTTCTCAACTGTGGATTTTACTGGGTTATCTGTTTTTACAGTCACATCTGACAGTCTTACAGAGTTGTTCTTACAGAAAAGTAACAAGATCCTCCCCTGAAATCTTACAGAGGTGTCACCATTCTCTACTTTTTTTGAGTAGATTTCGGGTAGTTTTAGGGTAATAATAAGTTTTTGTGATAAAAATACTTCCAAGAAATACCCTTATGCCTTTTCCCTTCCAGGGATCGATGGATCAACTGGGACTCCCCCTCCTGCCGCCCCATGGATGGTGAGCAGTCCCATCTCTTCCTCCTCCAGCCAAAAACAGCCCTGGTAAAAATAACATTGCATTCATGCAGCAGACGGGAAAGTTTGGAAGCCCCATGGTTACAGCAGACTTCCTCATGCCAAGGGTGAGCACCAGCTGCCTATTTCTTTCCTACCCTACTCCTGAGATCTTTTTCCCCACGTTGCTTAACTGAGGCCTGATTTGGGGGAGCAAAGGACCCCCTTACATGCCTTGCTTCCCCCCGATGTGTTTAAGCAGGGCACTGAGGTGCCAGGGCTGTGGAGGTGCTGCAAGAAAGCAGCAGGTAATGGGCCTAAGAAAAGCAGAGCTATACAGTATCATTCATCAGAGCTCACTGTGGGATGCTGCTAAATGACTTACAAGCACGGCTGGGATGTTCTTGGGGAAGGATATTGCTCTAAACTGGCCATGGAGAAGACAGAGCGGTTTGCTTCCTCTGTGGCTCCAAGCATGGCAAGGAGCACCCCCACACATGCACCCTTGTCCTCGAGGGCCAGGCACTCCCTGCAGCGTGGGAGGGAGGAGAGGCAGGATGGAGGAGATGGTCTTTGTGCTGTGGTATTGGCCATGTCCATGGAGGGGTCGGCTCCCAGAGCAGCCTCCCATGAACAGCCTGCTCCTTTGCAAATGGGCTGCAAACACCCTTCCCACCAGTATGCTTCCCTGCAGCTGTGAAAAGCAGATGTTGAAACTCTTTCATGAGATGTCTCTTTTCTTTTTCTCCCTCCCCCTCGATGAAGACTCCAGCAGCTGAGCCCTAAGCACGGCCAGCAGCTGCCCGGTTGGGGAGGACATAAAGTCTTTGCAGGGCTTTAGGAGAGCCCTGGCCCCTCTGGCTGGAGCGGAACCCACATGTGTGGTAGCAGAGATGCATCAGCTTCCAAGTGTGGTCTCGGGGTTGAGTGCTTCTGAACGCTCCCCTGTTGGCCATTGTCCTAGTTTGAGTGATACAGGACTAATTTCTCTTCTAATGCTTGGGAAAACTGCACTTTTAGAAGACCCTAGTGTCTGAATTTGTGAAAACATTGACTTTATAGCCAGCTATGGTGTGCAGGTTTCAAGGTCTCGGTGTTTTCCAGCTCGCCAGGTGCAGGGATGAGGAGGAGCGAGACCCGGGCACTTGCCCCAAGCTGGCCAACAGGGTTATTTCATACCATGAACAGCACATTCAATAGAAATGAGGAAGTTGGCTGAGGAGTTCTCTCTCTCTCCCTTGATGGCTGCAATCCTGAGAACTCCTTGCCCCGGTCCTGGAGCCCTGAGCCCTTCCCTTCCTCCCGAAGGCGTAGCACTCGCAGTGTCCCACATTTGCTGTCCCCTGCTGGGAGTGCACGGCTTGCTACGGATAGAATGGGCTGAGTATAATCCTTGTGTAGTTTATATTGGTATCAGGATCAGTATTGGTTCTTTAGTGTTACTATTGTTAATTATCTAGTCTTATTTTATTAAACCTGTTTATACTTCAACCCTCAGGTTTCCGTGTTTTTTCCCGATTCCCCTTCCTGGGTGGGGAGGGGTCATTGGGTGAGAGAACAATTGTCTAAATGACAATAAATTGTTGTGGGTTCCTCAAACCGTAACACACATCCTCTATAGCTAAGAGCACAACACAAGCCCATCACAATGGTTTAAAAGGAGTAAGCTCTTCTGTGGCCCCAGGTCAGTGCTGGCCACCTCTGCTCCCTCTGGCCAGTGTGAGGCACCTAGGTGAAATACCTGGAGGCCCCCCTGGAAGTCCTCTCTTCAGTGGCGCCGGTGGCAAAGGACACCTCCTCATCCTCTTCATCCAGCTGCAGGCTGCCAGAGGACAGCCGCACCCGGGCCATGGGCGACCGCAGCACCCGGCCATACAGGGAGCAGTAGTCGGTGGCCAGAAGGTCAGAGTCGGAGTCGCTGGACTCGGTGCTGCTGCCCACGTAGCGCTCGGCCGAGCGCCACGGCCCTGGCGCCAGCCCTTGCTGGGCCGGCATGTGCCGAAAAACACCCACTTTCCGGCTGCTCAGCGCAGGGCAGGGCCCCAGGGGCCTGAACTCAGAGCTGTAAGGGAAGCGGATGGTTTTCATGTCCGACTGGCTCCAAGACCGCTTGGGAGGCTGCTCCTGAAGGCCATAATCGAAGGAGTGAGCCAGCGACCTGCTCTCTCCCACCGGGGCCACGCTCGTGCCTGCTGCCATGCACCCGGCCTCGCAATGAAAATCCCCGGCCTGGGTCCCGCTTGGGCTGCGCCTGGTGGGTTTTGCAGCCACAGGGCTGCATCCACCGGTTGTGTCCCCACTGGGTGCTGGTGCATGGCATGGGGGCTGCGGGGGTCTGTCCAGGTAAAAGAGGACCTGTGGGGCTGGGGCAGCCATGGGCGGGGGACATGGTACGTCCGTGTACACCAGCGGCCGGGCGCTCACCTCCCGCATGTTGCCCACTGAGGTGCTTTTACTGTTCCCGGCGAACTGGTGGTGGGGCCGAAAGGAGGTCAAGGGGTTCCTGGCACTGAAGAGGTCAGCGGGCTCCCATGCTCGCTCCAGCTCCAGCTCGGCGTAGAGCAGGGGGAAGGCGGAAGAGCTTTTGGAGTGGGGCAGGAAGGCGGGAGACGCTTCGGGCTTGGAGCGCTCCAGCTCGGCAGTGAACGTCACCTCCACGGCGGAGCTCCGGCGTCGGCTGTCCAGCATCGGCTCGGAGGCGTGCACCCCATTGGCGTGGTAGGAGCTCCGGCCGCCATAGGCAAGGCGCAACTCCTCCACCTGAGCAGAGGCAGAAGGTGGGTGGGTGCCCAGACCCCCAGCAGGGCAAGCAAGGCCAGCATTGAGCCCCTAGAGCTGAGGGTCAGGCTTGGACTCCAGCTGAGCTCCACCAGCTGGGGCTGTGATGCCAAGCCCCCCCCGCCCAGCCCCTGTGCTACCTCTCACTGATGCCAGGGAGACATACCTGCTTGGAGACATCGGTCAGGAGGTCCGGGGAGGAGCGGCACTGCCTCTCGTCGTAGCGGGATGCATAGTGCTTCCTGAAAGGCCAAGAGCATGGGTTGGTGCATGGCCAGGAGGGTCCCATCCCCCACCACCCAGGCACTGCTTCCCTCCGTGCCCCCTGGTACCTCTCAAAGGGCAGGCTCTTCATCTTCGCCTTCCTCCCATGCTCCAGCAGCTGCCGCTGTGTCCTCCCACTGCGGCAAAGAGGGGAGAGGTGTGAGCCACACTGTCAGCTCCAGCCTTGGGCATCCCCCATCCCTGGGGAGGCGAGGGGATGCGCCAGGACTCAGGCAACGGACTCTCCAGGAAAAACAGCTGTCAGGCATCATCCCCATGCAGCCAGGTCTGACATAAAAGGGAGGCTCTGAGCCATCCCCACACCTTTTCCCGGCCTCATGAGTTCAGTTTTCCCCTGGGACTTTACCTGTAGCGGAAACTGGAGCCCTTGCTGCACAGGAGGGCTTTGGGCTTTGACTTGGGCTCTTCAGACAGCCTGAAGAAGGCATGGTACTCCACGCATGTCTTCCAGAAAGCCTTGCAGGTGTCCCGGCTCGCCATAGTGAACTCCAGCGTGTCCTTGCACAGCGCCTGCATGGCCAGAGACAAGTGTCAGGGGTGCAGGGCCAAGCTCTGCTGTTTGCCCTCCTCACCCCTCAAAGGATCACACTGGGCTGCTGGCAGCTCCGGGCAGTGCAGCGTCACCCTGCTGGGGACACAGGGGTGGCACATGCCTCACTCAAGTGAAGGAGCATCGCCCATGAGCAGCAGAAACAGATTATTCAAAATCGGGGACTTTGCATGGCTGATCCTGAGCCTGGCAGCTGCCTGCAGTGCGGTACTTACAGAGATGTTGGCATGGAGCTTGATGAGAAAGTGCTTCCTCTTGAAGCTCAGTTTGCGAATTTTGGACCAGTTAAATGTGTTGATCTTTGTATTGCCCTGCAAGGACGGACACAGCGGTTACAGCAGGATGGGGAATGTGAGGATTGCAGAAATACAATGGGCCAAGACACAGGACACCGCGTGAGACCCCAGCTCTCGGTGCTGCAGGGGGCTGGGGAAGGGATGCTGGGATTTGGTACTTGACCCTCCTCTCCATCAGTCGGTCCTAAAAGTGGAAATCAAGGTTCAGGGATTAACTCTGCCTCCTGAAGCTGTTTATAAAACTCCAGGATCCCAAGACAAACCTCTCAGGGCAGAGTCCCATCTGTCTCAGCTTGAACATCACAGGAGTTAGCTCAGAATCACCCCCCAAAAGAAGTAAAACCCTCCTCTCCTTCGCTGGGAAGCATAGCAGAGCTCAGCTCCCATGCAGTTTAAGCAGGCTGCAAGCGTACCTTACCCCTCATTATCATTGTGCATCAATTTAGACGCAGCCACACAGCACTGGTGTCACGGCAGGAACATGGAAAATTGTGTTACTCCATGCTGTGGCACCGAGACCCTCTCAGCTTTCTGGGAGAGCCCAGATTTTAATGGGCTCCCAGATGCTCTAATCATGCATGTGGGGTGTTTATGGCTCTGAATAAATAACCGGGTCTGGCAGCACTAATTATGAACAGCAGACCCACAGTTAGGATTTTTTTTTTTTTCCTGCTCTGGCAAGATGTTCCCAGGTTGAAATTAGCCCATGTGGGAGGCAAGTGCTGCTTCACGCCGGCTGCGAGGCAGCCTGTATTTATTCTGCAGCTACGCTGTGATTACAGCATTATGTAAATGCACAGACGTGAGGCGGCTATTTTTGCTGGAAGATTACATGGTGAACACATGTGACGCAGCCGTGTAACCTGTGGTGCTTACATGGCCGCGCTTGCTGGGACAAGGGCCAACAGATCCTGGGTAGGCATGGCAGCATGCAGCTGGTGCTGGTGGAGGTGGTGGGGCTGAACCCCACAGCCATGCCCTGGAGCATCACCCCTGTGCCTGAAGTCTGCCAGGGGGTGCTCCCTCTTGTAGGATTTGGGAGGGTTTGGAGCACACAAGGAGGAGAAGGGTGTCCCCCCCCCCATCATAGAATCATAGAATGGTTTAGGTTGGAAGGGACCACACCGATCATCTAGTCCAACCCCCTGCCATGGGCAGGGACACCTCCCACTAGACCAGGTTGCTCCAAGCCCCGTCCAACCTGGCCTTGAACACCTCCAGGGATGGGGCAGCCACAGCTGCTCTGGGCAACCTGGGCCAGTGTCTCACCACCCTCACAGTCAAGAATTTCTCCCTAATACCTAATCTGAATCTCCCCTCTTTCAGTTTAAAGCCATTTCCCCTCGCCTTATCACTACCCTTGTAAAAAGTCCCTCCCCAGATTTCTTGTAGGCCCCTTCAGATATTGGGAGGCTGCTATAAGGTCTCCACGGAGCCTTCTCTTCTCCAGGCTGAACAACCCCAACTCTCTCAGCCTGTCCTCACAGCTCCAGCCCTCGCATCATCTTCATGGCCTCCTCTGGGCCCGCTCCAACAGGTCCATGTCCCAGAGCTGGACACAGTATTCCAGGTGGGGTCTCACCAGAACAGAGTAGAGGGGCAGAATCACCTCCCTTGACCTGCTGGCCACACTTCTTTTGATGCAGCCATCGTCCAAATGTGATGTCCCTGGGGAAAGGCCACCCCACCTGCATGCTGGCAGCCCACCCCAAGCCCTGGGCTCACCCGCAGGACCAGCACCCCCATGTGTGTTACAGCCAGGTTGATCTGCGTCCCCTCGCCGTCGCTGGCGGGGTGCGGGCGAATCCCGTACATCTCCAGCTTCCTGGCCACATCCAGCAGCTGAACATCCGACTCAGCTGGCGTCTTCCCACTAGAGACACAAACATGCTGGGAAGCAACAAGAGTGAGAAGGCAGCCACCGAAACGGGCTGAAAAAAATGCCATTGCACATGCTGGCATTGCACCCACCCCATTGCCTGCTAATGGGGACGGCCCTGTCGGTGGGTGCCTGTCGGGTGCTTTAGGTGGGTGGCTGTGGCACGGAGCAGCCCTTACCCATGTCTCCGGTGGTAGTGCATGATCTTGTTGTCCAGGTACTCCTGGTTGGGCAGGTACCTATGGGTCGCCAGGTGCTGCTGGTCTGTCTCCTCATGGAAGTCGCCCAGCTCGGCTGCAGGGGACACGAGGAGAGCGTGGGTTAGGCTGCGAGGGGGCACTGCAGGGGAAACCCTCGCTGTGTGGCCAAAGCAAAGCTGTCCCCCTCCCTGGGGAAGGGGCACCGTCCCTGTGGGTGCCCTTACACTGCAGCAGGTGGGAGACAAGCAGTGCCGCACTCTTGTCGCTGCAGGGCAGCTGCCCCAGTGCCAGGTCCTTCTTGATCTGGAGGGTGAAGAGGTACCTGTGGAGGGGACAGGAGCGTGCCCTGAGAGGGGGGCACAGGCTCAGCCAGGTGCTAGGCTGAGCCCTGCTGTCCCCGCACCTCTCTCTGCATTCACCCATGCGACAACCCAAGGGATGCAGGTTTGAGGGGTCACAGGAGGAGTGTGCAGCCCCTGCAGAAGGCTGCAGCTGGGCACCACCATGACCAGTACGCCCCTGCCCATTAGTAGGTTTCAGAGTTAACATTCCTTATGCTTTGGAGGGCATTTGCATCGCTCACGGCTAATGTTCTGCAGAAGTACTGTCTTAGTTTTATTCTTAGTTCCTGTTCACAACGCTTTCTCTAAAACATAAGAGTTAACAATATAATTTTTGAAAATAAAATAAAGGTTCTGCTTTCAGAACACAGCTTGAGGCAGGAGCTAGACTGAGCACAGTCAGACTCAGTGCCCAACTGCTAAAGCGTTTGGCAGTAAACAACTTGCAGCCTCTTAAGACGGCTGATCCTTCACGTGGATTTTGTTTAAAAACAGTATCAAGAAAAGATACTCTCTCAGTTTTAGGTTTTTAAAGTACAGAGCTCTTTCAATACTTTGAATAACCACTGCTAACAGAGAGGTTCCAGTGGTTGAAGATAAGCAATTAAATGCATGCTTCACAATCGCAAAAATACAGGGCTGTGTGGTAAGAAGGAAATAGAGCAAGTACTGTACCTGGTCAGCTCTTCTCTCAGATGGCCAGGGTCCACTGGGAAAAATTTCACCATAAATTTGAAAAGAACCTCCTTAGGATCTTAAAACACAACATCTTCATAAGTTTTCTTTTACGTGTCTATTGAGAACATTTACAACTCTCTTCACACATACTCTCTCCTTACAGAGTAAATTACTCTGAGCCTTTACAAATCAGGGCTGGAAGCCCTGAACATCAGAGACTCCAACCTTTCCACAAAAATCAGCCTGCCCAGACCCCAGTGTTACCAATGGAAGTGAACAGGGAGTTGGATGCCTAAATAATACTAAAGAGAAAATGCCCTAGCAATTCTTTAAATCGCAAAGCCCCCTGCCAGGAGGGGGGGTTTCCATGGAGTGGTACCACAGGTACTTGTCTGGAGCGTGGCCATGAGCAGAGCTGTACGTTAAATCCAGCCCTCCAACCACTTGGGATGCAACAGCTCCATAGTACGCTGTTCGGGCAAAGCTTTTTTGTGGGATGAGCGAGCGGCCAAGCCCAAGGCAAAGAGCGTGGATGGAGGGAAGCAATTTTGTAGGCACTGACTGTCCCAGGACACCATGGGATGGCTCAGGGGCTCCTGGAGGGACAGGGTCCTGAGAGAGCAGGACAGAAAGGACATGAAAGAAGAAATTGGTGCCTGAAATAATGGCACTTCTGATGCACCCAGAAAGGGGAGGCTTTTTGCCAGGCTTACAAGGAAATTCATGCAGACACCGTACTGCAGCCTCCCCATGGCAAATACTGGGGTCGTGCTCTCGACTACGTCATCATGTATTTGGGGAAAATACCATTTGGTTCATCGTAAAGGTGGAAACAGGGTGGAAAGGGGCACTGTGTTAGTACTGGTCATGGCCACAGCAGGAGACGCTGAGCCTGCATTGAGGTCAGGCTCCGCAGCATCTCCCTCCAGCAGCCTGGGGTTGGCGGGGGGAGCTAGGGGCTGGAGAGGAGCGGCAGAGCCTGTGAGGTACACAGCTAACCCTGCTTCACACGGGGCTGGTAGGAGCTGCGAGGGCATGCGGGGAGCGACGCCGGCCACTCTGCCAGCATGGCAATGCACGCGCACGCATGCATGCACGCAGCCACCCCTGCGCCTCCGCCACCCCTGCTCCTCCGCCAAGCTATTTATTAACAGTTCAAACCTAAAATGGTGCAAGATGCCAGATCACAAAGGCAGTGGTGTTTCTACAGGATTTTATATGGGCTGCGGTGTCTTTGCAGACAATCCTATGCCCAGCCTCATGCTATAAAATGAGCTCAGGTAAATGCTGGCAACCAGAACTCCCATTCCCAAGCAGTAAAGGCTGCACAAACATGTCTGCGCTAGTCACTGGCAGTGATATAGAAGGATTTTATTCTTGAAATACTTACTTTTGACTTGCTTTGTTATGGGTTTTAGCAGTTCCAACCAGACCTGAAATAAGGCAATGAAGAACTGGGTGAATAAACAGCACAAGAGACGGGGAATAATAGCAGTAGCAGCATGCCAGAACGCAATGCAAAAATGTTGGCCAGCTCGGTTGCTGCGGCAAGCCATCCCGCTGGGCAGTCCTGCGCGGATGGCTAGGGATAAACACCATGGGCTGTGGCTATCATGGAGGCTTTGCCAACCGGCTTGTGGCTCCCCTCCTAAGTCCCATTTTTCAAGGGGGTTTTTGGCATTGTGGCAAAACTTTCCATCCAAATTTTCCATCTGGCAGGTGCTAGCAAGCCCCCAGCCACACAGGCGGTTGCTGCGAGGTTGTGGCACAGTTCACCACCGGGGCCCCGCACCGCAAGCCAAACTCACATGGTTCCCAGCCTGGCTGTGAAACTCCAGCCCGAAGTACTCCTTCTCCACAAGGTTGAGGTGGCTGCAGGTGAGGTTGAACAGCCCTTTTCCGCAGGATTTTTGCTAGTGAACAAACACACCACGGAAGCAGCGGGTTAGGCAATGCCGATGGCAGCGGTGATGGGATTTCAGTGAGATGAGTGAGAAGCTTTAGCTCCCTGCCTTCACCCCGAGAGGAGCCGTGGGATTTTTCCTGACCATGCTGCAGCAAAACCTTACTCAATAAGTGCTGCTGGCTTCAGCACGTGGGACAGGACGACTGCACGCTGTGTGCCCCTTACCTCTGCTCTTGGAAATCAGATTCCTTCTCATCACTTCTCTTCTTTATTAATGAATGGAAAAGGAAAAGGAAAAAAGAAATCTTGCTTTTGCAACCATCACTGTCTGGGCAGCTCTATCCCTGGCAAACTGGCAAGTGCTCCCTGGGACAAACATCTGCCTGAACTGCTATGGCAAATGTGCTCGATTAAGAGCAAATAGGAGCACAGCCCAAACCTGCACTGCGAGCCCATGTACCCCGTCACCCAGAGACTGGATTGCCAGGGACGAGCTGCTATTATGGTTAATGGTAATTAACAGTAACAGGACCCTGCAGAGATCCTGTGCCTTGGGCCCTGGGTCATCCGTGCACTTTAGAAATATTAATTAAGTGGCACTACATGCTGATAACTACACCAGGCTGTAGTTATTCCCAGTAAACAGAACCACTTGGCGGGTGTTTTGCTTGACTTGTTGCCGTGCTGTGTGACACGGCTGGGGAGCAACCTGGGAGGCCCCTGATTTCAGAAAAGGCTCCAGAAAGCACCAGAAATGAACCTGGCAGTGACCCACTGTGCTACTCCTTTATCAATTCACGAAAGGCAAACCAAAAATGAGTGTGGGTTGGAGCAGAGAGGCCGGGTTAGGCAGCTGCTAAATCATGACATTTTGCGTGATGGAGGTGAAGGCAGGCTGCAGCTCCCTGTGCCAGCGGCTGCTCCCAGCAGGGGCGGGAGGGTCCCCGGCTGCTGGCGGTACTGCACGCTAATAACCACCTTTCATGGCTTCTCCTGGGATGAAATTGCTGGCTCCGTGCTGAAAGGCTGCTGAAAAGTGATAGCGTAATAACAGCATTCACTCTGCAGCACTCCCAGTTCTCCTCGAAATTACTAGATCACAAGGGTAATTAAAACAATTATAAATGTTTCTTTCCAAGCTAGAATTTTTGAGCATGAAAGACCTTGGCCTTTGTCAGGCAGCCAGGAAAGACGAGCATTTCTTACAGGGTTATTACCCACCACGTGTCTGCTGGGAGCGACCCACTCTCCCCCAGGCCCAGCACTGCCCAGGGCAGGAGCCGCGGGAGATGAGCAGCCCCATTCCCAGGAAAACCTGCTCCATGGGGACACACAGCCCTGCTGATGCGGGGGCTGGTTTGAAAGCAGAGCCCTTCCTCTCGCAGAGTGCTGCTTGCAGGTGTCTCATCCAGGGTTTGTGGGGTACCAAGACCCCAAGCCATGTTGCCCCAAGTGCTGGGGTACGGTCATGCTCAGGCAGCATCAGCCCTGCACGGCATCAGGTGGGAGCAGCGGGAGCTGTGCTGGAGGAGCGCAGTGCAAGGCAGGAGGGTGACCTGGGGCTGGTCACCCCATGTCTGACCCTAAATGTGCCTTCGGTGATGTTAGCACCCACAGGAAGAAACCCCTGCGTAGAAGACAGTGGAAAGGAGAGGCCGCGCTCGCCCTTCCTCTCCTCTCTGAAACCAGCTGGGACTGCAAGTAGGGTAAGAAAGCAAGAGGCACAGCCAGAGGCAGACAGCAACATATGCAACACACAGGGACACGCACACCCGTCCCCGAAGGACACTCTGGACTTGTGGTCCAACAGCAAAGCCACAATTCCGCAGCGTTCCCTGTAGCACAGGCTGCTGCACCCAGGTCCGTGATTCAAGGGGGAGAGACGGCTCGCGGGGTTTGGTGTGATGCCTCCCATGCTGGTGTCTTCTGCATGGCTGCAGCTGGCATGCAATGCCATGCACCAAAAGCCACCAGCCTTGACGCTCCGTGTGCCCTCACTGCAGCCAGCTCTGCACACCTCCTTTCAATGAAATCCCACTTCTACTCATCGTCATGGACACGGGAGACCACCAGAGACTTTGTCCTTCACTCAGGCGTAGCAATTAGTTTTTCGGGGCTTGTTTGGTTTGCCTTTTCTTTCTTTTTTTCCTTTCCACTGCATCTTGCCCTGTAGCAAATTCCACTAGCAGAGATGCCCAGGCTTTGTCTGCCCAGGCTGCAAAGTGGTTTGCTCTCTCTGTGCTGCTCCAGGAGGGCTCCAGAGGCTGTCCAGGCTCAAGGCTGCTTTGTTTAAACCCTATCCAGAGCTGAAGGGTGACATTATCCGTGAGAGCATGTGCCAGGTCACAGGTCTGGGTATCCAGGGTGGAAGGAAGAAGGCAGGCAGCTTTGGAGTATCTCCTCTCAGTGCAAGAAACCCATTAAAGACTGACCAGTGACTGTCCCCACATCCCAGCACCGGTACCGGTGCCCTCCCAGGGCAAGGCACAGGGCGTGCTGGCATGGCTGGCAGCATCCCAGCAAGATCCTGTCCACACCATGGCTCAGCCCTGGGGTGTTCAGCAGGGAGGGCACAACAAGGGACATCTGGAGATGTGCCAGCCCCGCCCCCCCCCACCCTGGGGGCTCAGACTTGGCTTGTCGGTACCATCCTGGGAACCACCTCCAGCGCCCAGCTGAAGGAAATCCTGGGAGTTCAGCAGCCACGGAGAGGGTGCTAGGTCCCGGCCGTTGGGGAGGATGCGGATGGAGGCAGAAGCCTTCCTAGGCCAGCACCCAGCATCGGGAGAGGAACTGATGCCCATGCAATGCCGGACTGGAAATGAGCCCTCGCTGCACGTGCCGGCAGCTGTGATACCCACGCGAGGCAGGTAGAGATGCATAAACTGAGCGTGAGATGGAGGGGGAATCAGGCCCCTCGTGTTTTCTCTCTTTTGTTCTTTTCGCTCCCATTATACTAAGTACTGCCCATTCAAAAGAGCCTTCCAAAGTCAGGAGGGGCTTAGGAAGACTTGTTTGAAATATCTGCTCAAAACGTAGCCCAAAGCGGTCCTTTTATAATGGAGTCACTAATTCAACTACTCATTTATTGTACCCATGGAGCATCAAATGCATGAAATGCCTAAAAGGGGTTTCCAATACCGTTCCATGCTAAAAAAGGAAATGACCAGCTTCCCTCTAATGGAAGCTATTTGCTGCAATAACATGTCGTGCAGAGCTATAGTACTGTAAGTGTTTCGGGCAAATAAGAGAACAGAGACAGGAAAAAAATGCAGCAACATTGTACCGGCAGCATCTTTTAAATTGTGTCTCACTATGCCCTGATCTAACCAATATGAAAAAAAAAGGCATTTTAAAATAACTAATTTAATTTTTAAGCTGACTCCAGGTCCAGGATACATTAATTAAACTAAATCAAACAACTTCCATACTGTGCCAAGGGACAGAATTGCTTTACAAGCCTCTTTTGTGCAAAATGCTGTCAGAAAGAAATGGAGCTGTGCATCTGAGACCGAGCAGTTCTCAGGCTATGCTGTAAAACCAGAGGACAGGACAGGCTAAGAAGTGTAATAGAACTTGAAAAAATCGATTTTATGTTACACACTCTGGTCCCACAGGAGATGCAGGTAAGTGCTAGAACAGATCTGCTTGAATTAGCTAATTCAATTAGCTACTGTGATTATCAAACCCTAACCAACAGTAAATGCTCAATCACACTTGTAAAAAGATGTGTTTCTAACACGTAGTCAAGATATATGTAGTTTCAGTTATCTATATACATGTATATATATAAATCTAACACCATAGATATTAATACTTAACATTTAAAACCTATTTCAGAGCTAGCATTTATTAAATGTGAATTATGTTGTGGGAAATTGTCATGCAGAAAATAAGATACCGAGGGTTTTTTTCCTCAACTATTCCCAAAACCACACAGTTTTTTTCAACTGAAGCCCAGGAAGACATGCATGCAGATGTTTCTCACCAGGGTTAATTTGGTTAAATATGCTATTTTTATTCTGTTCCCAGATTTTTCTTCCTTGTTGAATGCTTATGCTGGCAGCCAGACAAACGAGAGAAGAACTCGACACTTGTCAAGAACATCACTTCATATTACCTGATTTCCAAAAGATGACACTAGATAAGTAAAAGCCATTCCTCATTCTTTATAAATAATGCCAATAACAGGGGAGAGAATGAGTGCATTGGTGCTGAAAGACACAGCAATCAGAGCTATAACCTCTTGTTTTGGATTTGAGGGTTTTTTGTTTTGTTTTTTTGTTTGTCGGTTGTTTCTTTTTTAAAGCTGAAAACCAGAAGCTCTCAGAGACCATGCAATCCTTCAGAGCAACAATGACTTCAATAACTAGCACAAAAAAAACCCCAAAACAATAAGAATATGATACCCACTTACATCGACTACAAAGATCTTCTGGGAGTCATCCAGAAACTGGACTTTCAGGTGCAGCATCCTCGAGCATGTGGCTGAGCGTGTGGCGGGCGCGGGAGTCCTAGCGATGTGAGCGGCGTGCTGGGAAGGGAGCCCTGACTCCTCTGGCACACATAATTTCCCTCTCAGCTGGATGGAGAAGGCTGCAGTCACAGATGTGGAGCAGAGGCTGGAGCAAAGGAACTGAATGCCTAAAAACAAGTTAAAAAACCCCCAAACTGACACCTCCCCTGGTTTAAATATCACCATCGCATTAAAGGATATTCCCCCCCCCCCCCCCCCCCCC
>VFFE01006951.1:792068-811593 GCA_008921705.1 Burhinus oedicnemus | reverse complement strand
AAAAAAAAAAAAAAAAAAAAGAAAAAAGAAAAAAGGCAGCTTGTCAGTTCAGCCCACTTCAGAAGAAATTGAACACAGACTAGTCACCCCAGTTTGGTAATACAGGTATCTATTTTATTAAAAAAGTTACAAATAGGTGGACTGTAGGGTTGTCTTACAAAATGACAAGAATGAATTCTACTGGAAAAAATTTTTTACAAAGCATTATAGGTAATTGTTCCATTTTTGCACTTGTTATTCCAGATTTCACCTATCACTGATAAAGATACAGTACATTAGATACATGATGTTAGGTTACATTTTTATTTGTAGAGCCCTACTGCAGTGATTTGAACAACTCCTAAACAGATGCCATAGTAAAGACAATACATACTGCATTTATTATTAGCCTCTTACTCTAATAAGCAACTTCACATGCAATCTATTGAGGAAGCCTAAATTAACTTTTGGTCCCTTTTTCCCCCCAAAGTGTGCTGAAGAAACCATCTCTCGTTTTCCCAGTCCTGTCACTCTAAGCTAGTTCAAGTTTTTAAAGGGTTTTTGTTTTTTGTTGGTTTTTTTTCTTTTTTTTCTTTTTTCTTTTTTTTTTTGCTGAGGTCAATGAAAATGAACACTGATTTGATAACTACCCATAGGAATGAACCACTGATTAATAGTAACCAACTTTTTCCCCTTAGACAAAGGAAAACTAAGATCTTTATGAATTACTTTTATTTCCTATCACTTCCTTACAACCTACAAAAAAGATCAACAACCACCACTTTTTAAAAAAAAAAAAATCTACTTTGAATACAAGGTTTGGTTTAATTCTGATATTAAAGTGCAAACCTAAGTATTAGCCTCAGTCTGTTTATAAAGTTTGTACAAACAGGGGAAAAAAAATTTTCAAGTAACCCCACAGGAAAAAAAATAATCAGTTTTTTCAATACCCAAGCAGAAAACCTGGTGTCCTCTTCTTTTCAGGATTCAAATTTAACACTGAATGTAGACTCAGAATCTTTACTGTAAAGTCAGCCTGCATTATTACCAATAAAACGCATTAATGTTGAGATACTGTACTGGTGATCTTTTATTGTTTTAAATGCCATCATCCACAATACAATTCATGAGTTTTAAACTGCTTAACCTCATATATCCCATCACTGCTTTTACTGGAGCTTTTCTCAAAGTTATTTAGCTATTACAGGTAAAGAATGTACATTTCTAGAAGCATGTTCAAATGACTAAAGCTGGGCTCCTAAAAACCTAGAACTTTGGTGCAGTAGGTGAGCTGCAGTTATTAAATTTCTGCAAAAAAAAAAATTACACATTTTAAACCACTGCTAGAAAAAGCTCTCATGTATGCAACATGTTAATAAAACTGAACAAAAAGATTTCATCTGTCTTTTGTACATTTTCATTCTGCTCTTTATACCTGTGTTATTGTTAAAATTTTCAAGTATTCAGAGAAAACGTTGATCAGGTAAACAATAAGGAAGGCAATGGCTGTTTAAAGCACACTTGCAGTTAGCATCACTGACACCTGGTGCTTTTCCCCTTGTTACACCAACTTGTCTCTAATATTAAACTTGTTTATTGGGAAAAAAAAACAACTAAAAAGCAATTTGTGACAGTGCAAGAAAAACATTAACAAATATTGCTTTAAAATATTATCCAGAAAGACAAATATTAGGAACTATAAAATGTAAAGTGATCTTATTTGCATTAGACTTACATGTGCAGAGGTCTATTAGATGTCTCTTAATGTGCCAGGCAAAGCTGAGCTGACTGACTAGGCATGCAGCCCACCTTGAAGGATACATTATCCCTTTTCAAAGGCATAAAGAAGCTATTTGTAAACAAGCAAGTTTAGAAACTCAGTAGAAGGAAAAGCGTGCTGCCATTTTTCAATGCTACAATTGTCATTTTTTATTAAATGAGTTTGAGGAACCCATGATTGCAAGAAAAGAAACATCAGCTGGAGACTTTATATCCCATTCCAAGTAATCCCTATTGTCAAATCAGACCAGTTACAAACACAATATCACAGCTGCATTTGCCAAGAAAAGGGATACTACATCCATACAACAGAGGTGCCTTCAGTATCTTTTCATGACACTGTCACACGTAAACAAAAAGTCTCAAAGAATGACCAACTACATTGTAGGAGAAAACTTTGCAAATAGAAATAAGCACTGATGCGAGGTAATATACAGAAGTAACCATTTGTTTAAGGCTCAATTTATTCTCCATTAAAACTCTCTTCTTTTAAAAGGCATTGAGTAGGTAATACTGAGTTTAAGTATTTAATAAATACAAGTTCAGAAATTGATTAAAGAAATCAATTAAAATATTAAAAATGAACTCTTGCATATTAGCCATTATATGAACTTAGAAAGCTATAAAAGGACTGATAGATAAAGAACAGATTTTAAAACTTATGGTAAACATGCTAAGCATTCTGATTAAGGTCCGTGGATCCTGGAGGCCACCGACCTTATGCACTTAGATGTATGGCAATGTGCTGTAATAGAGACAGGTTTACCAAGGCTCAGCTCTGCAACCTGGGCTGAAAGTTCTCCAAAGCAGCATCTGTGCAAGTTTCCTCTGAGTTTTATCTGCAATTTAAAAAAAACAACTAATGAAAGCCATATTCAATACACATTCAAAGTGAACTCAGCTTCCCCCACAGTGCAGAATAGCTAGTTTTCCGTACCGAGCTCCTAAGCACTGCTTTATGCAGCAGCATTCCCGAAGTTCTCATCCTCTAATGCTGGTAATATAAGAGGCAAGCAGGTAACAACTTATTGCTATGAACTTTGTAGCAGCTGCCCCTGTGGGATACTAAATTGCTTCTAAAGATCTGAAACAGCTAGGAAATTTAAGCGGTGCTGTACAGAGATACACGCATCACATTGGTGGTGAGGCGGACCTACATCACCCAGTAACATGAAGCACTGGCATTTTGCACAAGTTCTGGGAACAGATAGATGAGCCAACATCTCAGTCACCAGTTTTGACATCTGAATTCTCAGCACTCAGATCTTCCAAATTACTACTAAAAAAACGGCCTTAGCATTCATCAGACAGCCTCAGCAGGGACAGAACTGTATGCCACTGTACTCATTACAACACTACTTGTGCTTGATTAAGTAGTGTTACCAATGTGACCAATATATCTTTCTATTTCTGATAACTTGCTTACACTTCACAAGATTTATCTGCAAAGATATCCTAAAAGCCTCAGTCGAAGCTCAAAGTCTGTAAAAAGCCATGCACATGCACGCACTCCATAGAAGCACACTTCATGAGTCTTCTCTATTCTTTAAGTCATTTATTTATAGGAGTCAGGACCTTACATTGCCTACTGTACCAGTTCCTTTCAGCTGTTGATTTGCTCTCAATTAACAGTTTGTCATGACAGAGTGCTCCGACATAGTCAGGGTTCCCCTTCTTCCCTAACAACTGGTCGCCCCCACCTTTCAGGAGCAGTACTCCTGTACTGACAGGAGCAAACAGCCAAGTTTTGCTTGCTTGTTTGTATGTTTTCCAATTAACAGTAATTCTCACCCAGTCTGGTGAGCACATGTGTGTCCCCACTCCCCCCCACCCCCGATGCTAGTGCTGGTCCACCAGTTTTAGATGGGGAGGGTCCCTGTATTTTCAAAACAGCAAACAAACATTTAGCTTTTAACAGGGAGGGATTAGACCTGCTTAATAGGTGTTTTATCTTTGCTTAGAGCATAGGAGAGGCAAACCATTTACACTGCAGCTCCTCATCCTACCAGAGTTAAATGCATCCCAAAACTTCACCTAAATCCAGCATGCTGTGCTACGGCCAGCAAAGAATTACGGGGGATAGTAAGAACAGAGAAAGCAAGTAATGGTATTTTCCTCCACATGCTCTTTCAGCATCCCTGTATTTCCAAGTTAGGGACTTCCCAATTCAGACTGCTCATCCTTCCATTTAACCTGTGCATAGTTACTACAATTAGCACCGTATGGTACCTTATCTGGCTTCACTTGCCCACGAAATTTCTACAGAACTCTCTAGTCTCATCTATGAGCAGGCAGGAGAGAAGGGGATGTTAGATAACCTAGTAGGACAAATTTGTCTGTGTTGCATAGCCCCACAGACCAGAAGACATTATACTTTCAGTTTTTATGCCTAGAGAAGACTACTCTTCCTTCAGCACTTGCTAATATCAGTTACTTGTGGAGGGGAATAAAACCACTAATGAGCATCAGTCTTTCACCCCAATATTAAGGTGTTCCCAATCCGATTAGTACCTCTACAGAAAACCTTTAACACACCAGCATCGTAGCAGGTGCCAGATTTTAAAGAAGATTTAACATACGAACCACTGTCATACTGAAAATTCAAGAGAAATACTACAGCAAGAAACACGGAGCAGCTACTGAAAATCTCACATCTCTGAATGCAGTAATGCGATGACAGAAGACCACTGCATAAGCAGGAAAAGGGGAGGGGGGGTGGGGGACAGGATGCAAGAACAACACACATTTTTAAAAGGAACTACGGGTTATCCTGATTGTGTAGTTACATTCCATCCTTCATTTCACCCAGGGCGGCTGACTGGAACAGTAATTTAAGCAAGTGGTACTCAAAAATGTCATGGAACAACCTACACAACATCACACTTCACAGATATGTTGAGGTATCAGTGGTACCTGCTAGTTAAAATGGACCCTGAAACAGCCTTACGTAAAGCCAGGTCCACCCCGACCCCCCCCCCTTGGTTTCTCCATCAGAACTGTAGAGACACAAACTGTTTCTACATACTTTATTCTGAACTAACTGATCCAGACCTAAGACTCCTCCTGGACACAGGCAGGCAACAGAACTCAAGAGATGATGAGGATTATGCTAGGACAGAGCTATAGTTCAAGCACACTTCCTACACATAGGTTTTCAGAGAGCTGGTTCCACTTCCTCAGTTTCACTTTACCTAGGAGGGGTCATTGCTAAAGCAGATGTTTGAGAAGCAGCAATTGTTCCCTGGATGACAGATAAGCAGAAGAACTACAGAACTGATTATAGCTATCACAAGACACCGTCAGCAGCTCTCCTACACTATAGCACATCAGACAGAAATCAGCAGGCAGCAAAGGTTTATCATAAAGTTAATGAGATCTTACACCTACTCAATCAAAGAACAAGGATAGGGTGGGAGCCAGGAAGAAGAACATATCCCAAAAGTGTGAGGCTGAAATGAATGATAGGGAACATGGAGCCTGTGAAGAGCCACAACGAGTAACAGAAGTTCCAGACATGGCGAGATCTGGACTGAACAGGAAAGACTTACTTGTTTGGCACATGTGACGAGGTTACACTGTGCAGAAGCAGCATCCCCTAGAAGCAAGGAAGTATTTTGCTGCTAGAGGCTTGATGTGATATTATGAGCTAGGCAGAATGAAGGAGAGGAAATCCATATTACAGAAGCTTACGATCCTCTGTCTCTTGAGATCACAATGACACAAGAATACAGATGTTTGTTCTGAAGCAAGAGCATGCTTTGCTTAGGAAACTCATCAAATCTAGGCATAAGTTAGGATTCACAGGAATAACACATGGCTCTTTCCCCCACCTCAATTTCACTTTTAAGATGAAACTTGATACTTAATGCTTAATCCAGAACCAGCCGGGTTACAAAGAAGCCTCCCTCTGAAGTAACTAATTCTGGAACCACAAATTTCATGGATAATGGGCCTGATTTTGTCCGAGTTGAAGAGAGCAACCTGCACAAGATGAACCACTAGTAACCCAGGGCACTGTTGTAACCTTTGGCATGATACTTTAAGTCCAGATACTCTTATTTGTGAAGCTGCCTTAGAACTAGCTGAAACTTTGCATTACTGTAACTCAAGATACTAATCCTGTAAGCACTTAGTTAAAAAAGCAGAAATTCCTTTGATTTACTCCTTCCTATAACCCTATAAGGCTCTGCAGGCGTTAGGGATTAGCGTACAAGGAAAGACTTCAGTTGTTTTTCTCCACAGTTTGTTCACCTTTCAGCAAGCAAATCTTGAACTTACGCACACTTCTTACATGGTGACAGCAGGCTTTCCTTATTTCACAGAACTGTAGATAAAAACATTGTGTATTATCTTTAGGATAACAGTGCTAGGGTCATGACTATCTAAAATTTTACATTCACAAAGCACTTGATAGCAATCTCAAAGACAAGCTTTGAGACTTCACTCTCTGACCTTGCACTCAAGATTAAAGAGGATACATAGTACAAAGCTTCCAGTAATAACCTATTTTCCCTCTTGTCACTCAGGCACAAAAAACTCCTTTGACTCAAGCAAGAGTTACCAACATGGCAGTCAGAGCCTAAGCCTCAATCAGTGCAGCAGCTGTCAAGAGTGGCAGTTTTCCCCTGAATTTTTGTGTCCTCCCTCATCCCTGCACTTGCACTCAGAGACCACATCAAGTTGTTTGCCAAGACAGGTCCAACACACAACTGAAGGTCTGATGGACCAGCTGGCTGCACACAGAGCATACCTATGATGTAGAAGAGCCTTCTCCAGTAACATGGATTCAAGCTGATGGTGAAACTAGACCTGAAAGGGCTGTGAGGAAAAAGAAGAGCCCAGAAACATCTTGCACAGGAATGACAGTGCTGCTGCATGCAGGAGAGGAGCAGATCTATTTACACAATCAGGTGAAAAAGGTTCTGAAAAAGACCACCACGTGTGTGAAGAGTCAAGAGCAGCTATCCTTACAGAAAAAAATAAAAATCAAAGCAACACCCGAGCCAGGGGAAGCTGCCCCTCTGAACACTGCACTCTTGCCACACCTCTTATGAGTCACTGGGAAAGAGTCGTGCATTGGGAAGCCATTTTACAGTGTGTTCTCTGCTCTGGCAATTTTAGATGAAGAGCACTTTGCACACATCCTTGACTGGTATACGTGGGCCTCAACTTCAGGGTGGTTCTCTTTTAAATGTATTCCACTGACAAGGCAGAAACATACTCTAAGTACATTCAGTTTCTGTAGCACAGAATTTCCGCCCCCCCCCCCCCCCCCCCCCCAAACAAGCTCAAAGTCTTCTCAGCAAAACTATTGGGAAACTCAGTCACAATAATCCCATTGAACTCCAAGGTAATTCCTATTACTTGAAAATAATTCAGATACCAACTACAACCAGTAACAAAACCTACTGCAACATCACAAAACATTATTAAGGATAATGTAATGTCAAATACAGCACTGACAGTCAAAACAGGTGCAGATGAGATCATGTAATTTGTTTTATTGTAAAATTACTGCTAGTAAATGCAATGTTCCCTGACTAACCCTACTGAAGTAACGCAAGTAGTCCATTTGACCCAAGTAATCATGTGCAACCAAATGCACAAGCGTCTGTCTCCTTTGGAGGAAAGCTATCTCCAGGTTAGACTACTTAATTTCAGACTCCCTGTCACACTTTATCTGCTTACTTAAACAGCATGCTTATGCACCTCAATTAGTTATGACTGTTCCACCAACCTGCTCTGTATGGCCATGATTGAGGTTCTTCTTAATTTCTCTCACTGGACGATGCAAGTTGTACAACACTGATCTTGTTTTTCAGGCAGGGAGGCATAGTTCATTTGCCTGACGATCTCAGCAAACAGTTCATCCACCATTGTTTTGCTCTTGGCTGATGTCTCCATGAAGGGACAGCCCCACTCCTGAGCCAGGGCTCTGCCTTCTGCAGATAAGACCTCCCTCTCCGACTCCAGATCCACTTTATTCCCCACTAGGATCAGAGGAACTTTCTCGTATCTCTTCACCCGGACAATCTGGTCCCTCATCGGCTTGATGTCCTGATCAAACAATCCAACCGGTTAGTATGTGTAAGCAGCCACATAAAACTGCTATATAACCACTACAAAAGCACATTTTAATAACCCTCACGTGCAACCAAGCATTCAAAATACATCAGAAGCCTTCTTAAATTCATGAGGATCTAGAACTCAGAGGAATCTCACTACCCATCTTTAATAAAAGTTATTTTTTTATTTTACATAAATGCATGCACATTTTATAAAATGTATGTGTACATACAAACAGAAAGCAACTACTGTACTCATAAGATTAGAGACTTCCGGTTCAACTAGGGGAACATACAGTATAGCTGCTCTGAAAGTTGATTTCAGTTTTCTGAAAAAATTGTCTCAAGTCTAACAACCTGTAACATTAGCAGTAGCATGCCATTACACAATCATTTAGAAAGCTCATGTTTAATTTACAGCTTGAGAAAGCTAGTAATTTAAATAAAGTCTTCTCACTTCTGGAACGCTTAGAATAATTCATTGTGAACACATTTAATCACATGTAAGTAACCAAATTAGATGCTGTAAAGAGATTTGATTACCTAGAGATGCCTTTATTCAAGTCTGAGCTAACATCAGGAGTTTACACTTGAAAGTCTGAGTCAGCCTCCTCTGCCCCCTGAGTGTTTTAAGTTACTATCAGTACTACTAAGTTCTACAAATTCTTGCATAGTTCTGAGACAAAGCAATTAAGCGTTTGAAGTTACCACTGTGTAAAAGAACTGCAGAAGAGCGGTTTATACCTACGGGAGTCAGAGTAAACATGCTATAGACAGACAAGAACAATTAAATATTAACAGGGTGGATTACTAACTGTATGCCCCTTCCTTGAATAATGGGGACTCGCTGGTCCCCAAAATAAGCGAAAACAAGGGGAGAAGCATCCCAATGTCATTGCTGTTGTTTTCCAAAGAAAGTATGTCTACAGCTTGTACTTGGGCTATTTCGAGGCCTCTGCTAAGATAAAGTTTAGCCTTCAGCAGAAGCAAACATACTGCTTCAGTGGGGGTGTGCAAGGTTTTGCCAAGCAGCTGGAATACACCCAACTCAGCAACTGAAGCCAACGCAGTAGTTGCAAATCCCTGCGCTGCATGCAGTGCTGCTAAATCCACTTATTCGCCACAAATAAAGCCTCACTTCTAGAGGTAGCTTAGACCAGTTACTGGCTGAGTTATTTCCATTTTTTGGAGAGTTTTAATAGTAGAAATGAAATCCAGACCCACAAATTATCACATATGGCTTGCTTCTCCTCTCCAGTACACCACCTACGCTGTGAAAGCATCAAGCTTATGCTGGAGAGGAATATATTTTGGGGAAGGGGGCGGAAAATAGCAGCTTACTTAACAAGTCACAACCGCAGAACAATAAGACTCTCTTCAAGACCAAGTGAAGAAACAGGCCTTTTAAGAATGGGGGGGGGGGGGGGGGGGGGGAAGGGAAGTCTCAATTTTCATATCGAGTGATTTTTTCATAAAAGGGGACTGCCAAAAGATTTCTGTTGGGGAAGTGGGAGTGGGTCATTGTTCTCCAACACTGCGTGGGATTTAACAATGGTGGCACCCTGATAAGTACCTGCAAAGCAAGCAGTTTTCCATCAGGAAGCAGGGCTGGTAAATGCACTTTCAAGCGGGGCATTTTCGCTTTTGCCCCTTGGGAGATAAAGAACTTAGGCTAACCCTAAAACTTCCTCCTAGGCCCAGCACATTCCACGGCCGTGTCCGAAGAGGGGACACGGGGGCCAGCTGCCTCCCCACCCCATCGAGCCAAGGGCCCGGGCGAGGTTACCTGGAAGGACTGCTGGTTGACCAGGCTGTAGACGAGGATGAAGCCCTGGCCGTTTTTGATGTAGAGATCGCGCATGGAGGCGAACTGCTCAGTACCGGCCGTGTCGAGGATCTCCAGCACCGAGGGGGACGAGTCCACCTCGATCTCCTTGCGGTAGAAGTCCTCGATGGTGGGGTCGTACTTCTCGATGAAGGTCCCGGTGACGAACTGCACCGTCAGGGCGGACTTCCCCACCCCCCCGCTGCCCAGCACCACCACCTTGTACTCCCGCATCGGGCCCCGCAGCCGCTCGCCGCTCCCCCGCCGGGCCCGCCGCCGCGGCCCGGGCCTAGGGCAGGCGGCAGCGCGGCCCTCGCATCGTAGCCCCGGCCCGCCTGAGGAGAAGGGCGAGGCCCCGCTGCTCCCGCGCCGTCCTGAGGGGGAGAGACAGCCGTTAGGGCCCGGCCCGGCCCCACCGCCGCCCTGCTCCTTACCGCCGCGCCTCACTCCATCCCGCCGCGCCTCCGCCGCGGGAACCGCCCGGCAGCGGCCGCCCCCGCCCGGAAGGGTTATGCTGCGACACCCGGAGGCGCGAGCCCCTGCCCGCCGCTATCCTCCGGTCACTTCCGGCGCAGGCTGCACACGCCCCGCGACGCGCTGCGTCACCGCCCGGACCCTTCATGCGGCGACACCGGGCGCGGGGGGGCAGGTTTGCGCGCGGCACCACCGAGGCGCCCTCCCCCGGGGAGGGGACCCGCCCCAGGATGGCGGCTGCCGGCAGCCGGCAGCCCCCGGACGGCCGCGGCGGAGCCCTGCGCGGGCGGGTGGAGGCGGCAGGCGGTCCCCGTGCTGTGCGGCCACCTCGGTGTTCGCTCGGGTGAGCGCGGGGCGGGGTTCTGCCGGCGGCCGCCTGCTCTGCGGCGCCTGATTGGAGCCTTGCGGCCTATAGATCGTTCTTAATCGCGGCAACAGGTCCTTAAAAAGGCCGTTTTCTTGAGGAGCGCGGCGGCCAGCTCCTGCCCGGTACTCGTTAACGTGGGAAAAGCTCACCTCAGCTGCGGGCCGGGGAGAGCCCTACTGGGTCTGCGGCGGAAATGCCGGTGCTGCGGCCTGGGGCACGGACGGGGACTGTTCGGGGCGGGGGAAACACACCGTCGTCGTGATTTTACATACCCGAGAGCGTGCTGTGGATAAAGTGGGCTTTTAAAAGGTGTTACTTCTACTTACGAGCTGTGCCCTGTATCTTTGCAGCTTCCCCGGCTGCGGCAGAAGGCACCGGATCTCACTGCTTGGCTGCCGGGTATTTTCTCAGAGGTTTTGCTTTTTCCTCCCCCCGGAGCCCCTATCCTTCCCCACCCCCCGCATGAGACACCTCCCAGAACGGGCACCGGCCCCCGGGCCGTGCGCTGATGTGTGGCGGCGCTGGGTCGCTCCCGCCGGCCGGCAGCAGGGGTCAGCAAGGGACCGAGCAGCGGCGGAGCCGCCGGGGTGGCCTCGGGGAGCGGCCGCTGCCTTGCCCGGCCTCCCAGCCCACCCAGGGCCCTTCTGGAATGGGCCCGGGCCTTTTCGCCGTCAACGAATTTTTCCCGTTGTGAAGAGGAAGTAACTAGAAAGCATAAACAGCTGTCACTAAAGACCTCACTCGATCATTTTATAGAATCACAGAATGGTTTGGGTTGGAAGGGACCTTAAAGATCATCTAGTCCCAACCCCCCTGCCATGGGCAGGGACACCTCCCACTAGACCAGGGTGCTCAAAGCCCCGTCCAACCTGGCCTTGAACACCTCCAGGGATGGGGCAGCCACAGCTTCTCTGGGCAACCTGGGCCAGGGTCTCACCACCCTCACAGTCAAGAATTGCTTCCTAATATCTCACCCAAATCTCCCCTCTTCCAGTTTAAAACCATTCCTCCTCACCCTATGGCTCCACTCCCTGATCAAGAGTCCCTCCTCAGCTTTCCTGGAGCCCCTTTCAGATACTGGAAGGGGCTCTAAGGTCTCCCTGGAGCCTTCTCTTCTCCAGGCTGAACAACCCCAACTCTCTCAGCCTGTCCTCACAGCAGAGGGGCTCCAGCCCTCTGATCATCTTCGTGGCCTCCTCTGGAGCCGCTCCAACAGGTCCATGTCCTTCTTGTGTTGGGGGTTCTAGAGCTGGACACAGTATTCCAGGTGGGAATATGTATGCCAGAGCAGAGCAGAGGCGCAGAATCCCCTCCCTCGCCACACTGCTGGGGATACAGCCCAGGATGGGGTTGGCTTTCTGGGCTGCCAGCACACATTGCCAGCTTGAGCTGTTGAGCTTCTCACCCACCAACACCCCCAAGTCCTTCTCCTCAGGGCTGCTCTCCATCCATTCTCCGCCCAGCCTGGATTTGTGCATGGGATTGCCCCAACCCAGGTGCAGGACCCTGCACTTGGCCATGTTGAACTTCATGAGGTTGGCATGGGCCCACTTCTCAAGCCTGTCCAGGTCCCTCTGGATGGCATCCCTTCCCTCCAGTGTGTCAACTGCTCCACACAGCTTGGTGTCGTCAGCAGACTTGCTGAGGGTGCACTCAGTCCCACTGTCCACAAAGCATTCCCACCTTTAGGCGAAGCTGCCCTCTAGTATAACCAAATTTGCTCCTGGGCACCAGACTGCTGCTTTTCAGAGTCTGCAGAATTCGAGCAGATACATGTGAGACACAGGATTTGTCCCTTTCCTCTCTGCATCACCTGTTTGATTGCAAGTTTGAGGTAGACCCTGCCGTCTGTCTGCGTTGTGTCCATCCCATGCTTCCAGCGGGTCCTAGAGAGGTGCCTCGTCATGGCTAAGCATCATCCAAAGATGCAGATAAGGTACTGTAGAGGGGTGGCTCTGCTTGTGGCTGTTTTCGCAAATAGCACTATTATGTTCACTTTCTTTCCATAAAGCGAGCATGTCCATTATGCGGAGAGCTCAGTGAGGACTTCTAGCCACCAGAACAGGTCTTACGTAAGTTACACCAAATTTGAGTCACTTCTTTATTACATGTAAGTAGTAACCCCTCTCCTTCCTTTGTCATTGCCTCCAAAATTGTTTTGTCAAGTGAATTGCTGGCATGAGGTAGACGTGCCTGGATGGAAGATACTCATCCGGCTGGTGAATCAGCTCAAGCAAGTAAAAAGGTGAGCATTAAAACAGGCTGCCTCCTACTTCAACCCTATTATAAATCATGAGTAGTTGCAAAGTACCTAATGCACTCAAGGTGCTCAGGATAAAGGAAAGATGCAGTCGCTCGCAGAGGAGCTTCCCATCTAATTTTAACCATGACACAATCAGTAACAGTGACAAATAGGGGGGAGGGAGAAGAGGGGCAAGGGAGGATGAGGGTGACAATAATGAGATTACATGGTCACTTAGGTTCGTTATTGTGCTTGTCTTTGTGGCATTGCTGGTCCATTGCGATGGGTGGAGGAATGACTAAGGGAGAGGAATTGGGGCAAAGAGCACAGCAATGGGGCAAATGGAAGAAAAAACAAATACATTTTGGTGCAATTGAGTGGACAGCCCAAGGGGATGGGTGCGGGCCTGTGAACCCAGATTTTATTCCTCTGGCTCCTTGGTGCATAAGCAGCATCGGTTTAGATTCCTGGAGATTTATTTCCCAACTCACAGCACTTTATACCTGGCCTTACATGTCTACAGCTGAAAAAAAAAAAAAGGCTGATCCCAAAGTGCACCTGAGAGTTCATTATTCTTAAGGTGAGTCGTTCCCTTCATTAAACAGTTTGCAGAGCTATTTCACCGCCTTGTACGCTACCGCATACTTGGAGCCACAAAAATAGCTGGTGATGTAAAAGGTTTTGAAACTCCGGATGGGAATAGTTGCTTCTGCCATAAATGGCCAAGCCCTGAGCCAGCCATGCAGGGCACCTCCTGCCGATACTGCCGCTCTGCCGCTCCCTCGCTATCACCACCTCCGTACTGTACCAGTGAGGTGCGGCACACCCCAGGTCAAAGGCCTGATTTAATCTCTGCTGCCACTTTCTCCCTGGCTCCTGCCAAGGAGAAGGGTGCAGGGCTTTGTCCTCCGCGCTGCCCCAGGAAGGTTTGCCCTCTCTCAGCAAAACAAACCTCCCAAATGAGCACCTGGGCAGGATTTGACTGCTGCCAGAGTTGCTCTGTGCCGTTAATGGCCTCAGCTGCTCTATGCCATGCCTGCAGCCAGCAACAATAAAGTAGGCTCTTATTAAATTAACCTGCTAAGACACAGATCCTGCAGGGATGTTCAGGGAACAGACAGATGGCACAAGCAAGGGCCAGGAATAATTGCAATCCCCATCTCACCAACATGAGAGACGAATGCTGCCTGGTGCTGTGTCCAGCAGGGAGGGAGGAGGGAAGGCAAGCAGCGTCCCGTCCTGCAGAGCCAGCCCCGAGAGGTGGCGGAGGAGCATCCCCAAGCTGTGGAGGGAGTGAGGTGTCTGGACCATCTCCTACGGACGCCAGCATGGGACTGCACCACCTCCGCATCGCAGCCATGGCATGGATGCTGCCACTGCCTCTTGCAGGCTGTCCACACTGTCATTATCGACCGGCTGGCTGCTGTGACTCACTGTGTCTGCCCGAGCTATAAACCAGGCTCTTCTCCGCCAGGAAGCCCGCATCAGGCTGCTGAGCGAAGGCGGCTGCGTAGATATGCAGCAGGGATAGCCTGGATTTCACCTAATGTACCATCTAGCTGGGCACATCATTTGCATAAATGCATGCAAAACCCGCTTAAGACCTAGTGTCGTTTCTTCTCCGCCTCTTCCACCGGTTTTGCTAATCCACTTATTGTGCCTTATGGTGTTCAGCATGGAAGCTGCAGGGTAGGGACTGGTTCCTTGGGGCTCCTACGGCTGTCGGAGCATCGGGGGCTGCTCTCACGCTCGGCTCTTTTGAGGAGGTCCTGTCGTACCAGTCGCGTAACTGTAATGCCAGCTTTTGATTTCAGCTCTGACAGATTACAGTGAAATATGTCTTAGGGGCTGGATGTGTTCACCTGGCCCAGACTCCTAATTCTGGGGCTGTTTCAGGCAGTACGACCTGCAGAGATACTTTTCTTCTTTGCCAGCTTTTCCTGCCAGAGTGGAGATGACTCACAGGCAAATTCTGAGGACCTTTCTCAGAAATTTCTTATTTCTGCCATCCGCCAGCTTTTAGCCATTACTTTAGTAGCACTGAAAGGCATGCTGGCACTTAAAAAAAGGAAAAGGACATTTTCCAGAGCAGTTACTAATTCTGGGGCAGAAGTGGGGCTGCACTGCATTATAATTGATATAACAAGGAGGTTATCAGGATTTCTGGGAGGAGAAGCATTTCTCTTTGGTCCACAGGCATGGTACCAATGGTTGGTGATCACCAACCGTTTAGAAAAGCTTGGCCCAGGAGCTGGTTGTGGCTGACAAGCAGCACCGCAGGGGAAGCTGCTGTCACTACACCACGCTCACAGCCTGCAGCCCCTCACCTCCGCACCAGCCCTCTCTCCTGGTTATCCCCTCTGACCTTGCATCTCCTGCCTGCAAGATCAAGCATCTTGCACCGGGGCCAGTGAGCGAGTCTCCGGGCAGCGACGAGTCACACCTCCATGCAAGGACACTGGTGGTGCAGCAAACGAGCTGGTTTCACAGGTCACTCCTCTTCCTGTTTTCTCCAGACATGGAGCTATCTCCTCATTGCCCTTCATGGTCCGAGCTAATATAATCCGTACAGCAGTACCTGGGAAGCACTTCCAGCTATCGCTTGCTTACCCTATCTGCATTGGGCTCATGCCGAGCCGCAGCTCCATGGCTCCCAAAAAGTGGCCTGTCCTCCATGTGCACGACATGATGCCAGCACGGCACGCTCTCCTTAGGTACCAGCTTCCATGAATTTCCGCAAAGCTGAAGGGACGGGGCTGACCTCAGACTTGACCTTGTCAAATCACCAACACATGTGACAGCCTCTCCCTAGAAATATATATACATACATATTTTAGAGTTTCTAGCCAACTTTATAGTAGAGTAAAACTGAAAATACAGCTCCTTGAGGATCAAAAGCCAGAAGGCAACAGTGAACACATAAACCAAACCTGTTGCTTTAAACCCCAAGTGAAAAGAAAGGAGGGGGAAGGTAAATACATTGTCAAGATATATTTCTAAGAGTTGTGAAAACAAAGCAATTTTAAACAGTTGTCTAACAGAAGAGTTCCCATTCGCTTTTAAAATTCCATGGGGTTTCCTTTTTTATCATATTCCTGCAACATTTGCAATTCAAATGCTACAGAAATGTGCAAAGTTGTGCATGATATGCACTAGCAAAATGAAGCAGCCAACAATTAATTAGAGTGAAACCCTCTGCTTTGGAGAGAAAGAGAGAGAAAACGTAAAATTCAAGCAAAATGGGGTATTGAGAAAATACTTTAATATGATGTTGATCTTAATAAGCAAAAACATTTCTTTCTTCTTTTTAATAAATTACCTTTCGCTTGACAATTTCCTTGTAGCAAAGTGACAAGTATTATCCCAAGTCGTTAATTCCTCTGTGCAGACTCCAGTGCTGAGCTCATTAAAGCGTGCTGAATCTCTGGGCGGGAGCTGCTGGGTTGTGCTCCCATCCAGTGCGATGACCTGAGACCGTTACAACTGCTGTGCAGCCTCATCTCCACCCCTGGGACAGGCGGTGTCACTGAGACGGCCGAACACCTCATCTTGGATGTCTTGGTTTGGTGACACGGGGACATTTCTGCTGAAATACTGGTGCCTCTTTCCCAGGGCAACCCGGAGCATCCCTCCTGGCCAGGACAGGATGCACACACACACACAGAGGAAACCCAGGTCCTGGCAGCGCTCATGGCACAGGGGAGCTACATTTCCCAGGTGGGCAATACCACCGGCACCAGCTGCTGTGGGGTGGCACATCCACGTGGCATGGCCTCGCTCGCCTGCTGATGGCACTTGCTTTCCCACCCATTGCTTTTCCCCAGTCACAGTCAAGGACTTACGCATGTGGCAAAGTCACCAGAGAGTCCATGTGTCAGGCGCGTGTCCCCAGACAGCAGTGCTGCACGTGGCTCTCATGAGAGTGGAGGCAGGTCATGGGCTGCGATGCTTCTGGAGGAGATCGACCTGAGGCCAGAGGAAAAGGCTTTCCAGACAAGTGCATTGGCAGAGCTGTGAGCAATGACCAGCCAGGCCGAGCGTCTCCCCAGACTGCATTTGCAAAAAGCTAACAGAACTGTCTGCAAAGCAAGAACATGGTGAGCTCATTATGAGACACTTTTTCAGCCTTCCTGGCAAGGGAGGCTGACGGTGCAAAGCTGCGTGTCCTCCGTGCCAGAGCCTGTCAGCTCCCCTGGAAATGGCACCTGACTGCTTGGAGGCAATCCAGGCACCAGCAAGGGTCGTTGCAACACCCCAGAAAGCTGCAGCCCGGATAACGTGTGGCATCCGTCATCGTCATCCGAGGGAGCCGAACCAGAGGCCGCCTGCTCCAGGAGCCCAGCACAGGAGCCAAGGGGTTAAAGTGCTCTGCCGGGGAAGGTCCTTGGAGGAGAAAAGCACCGAAACTGCTTAATTAGAGTATTCAAATTGAATGGGGTTGCAAAGCAGTTAATTTCTCAACTTGGAAAAAACAGAATTAATATTTGCCAGCCAGGATGAGAAGCAGTGGGGGCTGTCAACAGCCTTGCTGGGGCTCCCCGTGCTGGGGAGGGCTCCAGAGGTCTCTGCCATAATTGCCCATGGTCTTTAGTATTTCATTCTGCAGTTTAAAAACTTGCTCAAGTTCGTTTTGTGGATAAAAGCCGGTGATCCAAACCCCAGCTGTATCTCTGCCTTCAGCAGTGAGGGGCTGCTGCCTGGTTCGGTTTTGCGGAGCATTTCAAAGAATTTCCTAATCTGCACAGTCTGGAGAAGATCAGACCCATGGCTGGTGAAAGCAAGTGTGGCTCTGACGGGCTGGTGCTCCCTCCCAGCCTCCAAGGCAGCCAGCTGCCTCGCCCTCCCTGCAGACGGACAAACAGACAGTCAAGGGTCCACTGCCTTGTTCATCCACGGCCACGGACATCTCGGCATCAGCAGCCCCTGAGCGAGCCCAGCTATGCTGGTGCTGGGGAGAGGATGCTCTCGCCTATGCCTGAGCCACTGCAGAGCCGGAGGCAGGTCCAGTGTGGGGATGTGGACTCAGGATGCTGGGGGGCGAGTGCCGAGGCTCATCTCTGGGCTAGTCCTTATCCCTGGGCTAGTCCTCATCACTGGGCTGGCAGCTCTCCTTGATCTGATCCATCTGCCTCATCCCTCAGGCTTTTCTCATCTCCTGCTTTTTGCTTTTCTAATCTTTTCCCCAATATTTAATCCCATGCCAAATTCTTCCCCATCCTCTTAAAATTCTGCAAGGCTGTTAATTTTATTTTTTTTTTAAGCTTGGCTGCATAATTGCAAAGCACCTCGAATCCCTCTGTGTCTAGTCTTCATACCTTGTGCCATCACTATGTTCTGATCACTTAAACATGAGGTCTTTGCATATTATGCCTGCTCAACACAATTTTTTGCGTGTTCCCTAGAAAGAAAATCGTCCTCCATTAGCCAGTTCTTTGCGGTGAATGAGAAGGGACAGCACAGCAGAAGCAGAGGCAGCAGATGAAGGTCCCCACCCTGTGCTGCACCTCGAAGTGACGCTGATGGCTGAGCTGTGCTGGGGTTTCTTCCCTGGGAATATCTTCAACGTCCACGAGTGAAAGGCTTCAACACCCTCCATCAGCACCGCACCAGGCGAGGGCTGGCGCGCGGCCGGGCTGCATGGCCTTGTGGGGTCGGTCCCCTGCCGCCCTCCTGCCGGTGAGGTGGCTGCCACTATCCCTGGTGTCACCTGCCAAGTCTCAGCAGGATGGGAAGGGGGAGGAAAAAAGCCGCTTCCCCCTGCACGGAGACATTGTGCAGAGAGCAGAGAAAATTGATCTCTGGCTGCTGAGCCTCCTTAGCACTTCATGCTGCTGAAAGGAATAATCAAGCCCAGCCCTGGAGAAGACAAAGATGGAAGGAAAATAAAAGCTTTCCCTCTCAGGCTGATTTCTGCCTGGAGTTGGGGCCCTCCCGGAGACCCCAGGGGTAGTTTTGGGAGAGGATGCGCTGTGGACACTCTTGCTCCTGGGGCTGGTTCCGCGGCAGCTGCTGTGAGTGCTGGATCCGTGAGGATCCTGCAAATTTTTGCTTTTCCTGCTCACTCCGGCAGGTCTGGAGGGAAGGGGTGCTGGGGCTGCCATGTGCACTCATGCCAGGCTCGGCCAGGGGACATTGCCAGAACCACAACTTGTCTCCTCTCCTTGCAGCAGCCACATCTGGGGCAAAAGCCTGGCTGTCCCTGGGCCAGGGCCCTCGCATGGCTGCACGGGTTGGAGTTAGGAGACAAGGAGCAAAGTGCCAAAGTGCCACTCATGGGGCAGAGCAGGGAGAGTGGGTGCTTGAGGGCTCCTCACCTGCCCACTAACACAAGCCAAGGGCTGAGCTTTGCCCTTCACAAGACCATGGGGCGTTTCCCAGACACCAATACCAGCAGCTCAAAATCTGGATCTAATCATAGAATGGTTTGGGTTGGAAGGAACCTTAAAGACCATCTTGTCTCAACCCCCTGCCATGGGCAGGGACACCTCCCACTAGACCAGGGTGCTCAAAGTCCTGTCCAACCTGGCCTTGAACACCTCCAGGGATGGGGCAGCCACAGCTTCTCTGGGCAACCTGGGCCAGGGTCTCACCACCCTCACAGTCAAGAATTGCTTCCTGATACCTAACCTAAATCTGCCCTCTTTCAGATTAAAACCATTCCCCCTCATCCTATGGCTCCACTCCCTGATCAAGAGTCCCTCCTCAGCTTTCCTGGAGCCCCTTTCAGATACTGGAAGGGGCTCTAAGGTCTCCCTGGAGCCTTCTCTTCTCCAGGCTGAACAACCCCAACTCTC
>VFFE01006951.1:700735-791118 GCA_008921705.1 Burhinus oedicnemus | reverse complement strand
GGCAGCCACAGCTTCTCTGGGCAACCTGGGCCAGGGTCTCACCACCCTCACAGTCAAGAATTGCTTCCTGATACCTAACCTAAATCTGCCCTCTTTCAGATTAAAACCATTCCCCCTCATCCTATGGCTCCACTCCCTGATCAAGAGTCCCTCCTCAGCTTTCCTGGAGCCCCTTTCAGATACTGGAAGGGGCTCTAAGGTCTCCCTGGAGCCTTCTCTTCTCCAGGCTGAACAACCCCAACTCTCTCAGCCTGTCCTCACAGCAGAGGGGCTCCAGCCCTCGGATTGTCTTCGTGGCCTCCTTTGGACCTGCTCCAACAGGCCCGTGTCCTTCTGATGCAGGGGCCCCCAATATAAGGAGAAATCCCCTTGCTTTATTCAATAGCACAATAGCATTGCATGTGTGAATTCCCACCCCGCTGAGTCACCCCCACCATCCTCCCGCTGCAGGAACTGTGGGGTATGACGGGGCTGGGGGAGCAGGACCAGGCACATCCAGCTCCCAAAGCCCAAAGGATGCTCAGAGCAGAGGAGCTGCCGAGCCAGCACCCGCTCCTCCCGCACACCCCGACATCACGGGACTGGGGCAGCCAGCAGCACCCTGCACCCCAGCAAATACATGGACTTACCTTTGCATTACCCCCGCCCTGGTGCTGCCGTGCGCTGGCTCTGGGAACAGCGATGGTTTAATGGTCCTGCATCTCCTTACCAGTGTGGCAGAGTGTGACCCTCAGGCAGCCTCACCCCACAGGGCGAGATGGCCAATGGCTTTGATTCAGGCTTCTGTTTCTGCAGGGGAAAGCAAACAGTACTCTTCCTCAGCAGGAGTTTTCCAGAAGCCTTGCAAAGCATCCATGAGCACTGTTGCTTCAGGGCAGACACGCGCACCCCAAAACACCACCCAGCCCCCCTGGGCACCCTGGTGCCTTCACCAGGAGCTGCTCACCAGCAGGAGACCTTGCAGGCATCCAGCTGTCGCCGTACCGCAGGCGTAGGGGCAAAACAGAGGGCTGTCGGGGCTGCGGGGCAAGCAGGGCCACCAGTGAGGCCATGGCCGCAAAGCCCTCCGCCAGCTGCCATGGTGTGTGCAGGACATAGAGGAGCTGCAGCAGAAGCAGTGCCATGGAGATCAGCTGAATTAGGGTGGCACAAAGCACTAAAGCAGAAGCCGCATCGATTATAAACACAGGCTTCGAGCACGCGATGGCTGCGGAGGGAAGGCAGCAGCTCCCTCGGGAAGGCGCAGATAACATTTATGAGCAAATAATTCACATGCACCACAGAGCAAAGCAGAAATACCTCTGCGCAACCCAGCTGCAGCCGCAAAGAGCTAAACGGTGAGGCAGCATCGTACCATGGCCTCCTGCCCAGCTGCCGTGATCCTCGCTGTGGCAGCCAGCACGGGTGTCGCAGTGCTGTCACCTCAGGGCTGGATTTACACCTTTGGATCCAGGGCAAGAGCAGTGGGAACAGCTGGCGAGAGGATGGAGAACGCTGCTGCTAAATGGACTGGTAGAGCCACCCTGAAACAGGCAAAATGAAGAGGAAAGGGCAAAGGCATTTGCAGCAAACAACTTCCAACTGAGCCAAGCTCGGCTGGGACCCCATCACAGCCAGCTTGCTGGGTGCCTGCTCCTCTGAGCCCATCCCCACGGCCTTCAGGCTGCGGCTCTTTCCACCTCTGTGCAAGTGACTCTGCCCGCAGACACCCCAGAGGACTTGCAGGCCCTTCACAGGGATCGCTTTTTGGGATGTGCTGCCATTTTGGAGATGTACTCGAGGCAGGGTCCCACCTGGGCTGCAATGGACACATGGGTCCATCGTCCGCAGGAACAGCTCGGAGCACAGGCGAGAGGGGACGGGGCTATTCCTTGCACTCTGACGCGACCCCTCCTGGGAAGGGTTAACCAGCTGCTTGCATTGGAGAGGATATTTTAGATCCACAGCTCATCAGGGATTAGCCAAACACTTCTTTCTTCAGTCTCCTTTTTCTCATAATAAATAGATCAAAGTGATCTATTTATCCAGCACTAAGTCCAGATTGAATAAAAACTGGCTTTGGACCACAGACGCCCATCTGAATATGGAGCAAACCTTGAAAAATAGATTTCCCCCCGCCATGTTTCCCACTGAAGCTTCAACCACCAAAGAGCTAAATGGAGGTTTTTATTTAACTTGACTTTCCTGCACAAATGTGCCCCAGGGGAGAGGAAGATAGATAGGCTCAGTGCTGTAATATTTCCAAATGACACATGCCGTAAATACAGGATCGTGTATAGTTTGCTCAGATCCTTTAATCCAACCGCATCTATAGAGTGGTTCACAGCAGTTCCTCCTGGGACTTCTGCCCAGGTGAAATCCCACATCCCCAGCGCAGGGATGCTGTTCAGCCTGAAACACGGTTTAAACTTGCTTGTTAATGGGCCACCCTTGAAATTTCAGTGCTAGTATGGGACTCCCACCCCCAACCCTCCCCACGGGAGATGCATCTCCCCAGCGGAGCTGGTGTCTCCAAGCAGCCAAGGCTCAGCCCTTCCCATGGCTCCGAGGAGAGCGTTCCCTCCAAGTCCCCATTCCCTTCCCCAGAGAAAGTCAAACCAGAGGAAAGCTGGCAATAAAAGCTCGTAACCATTCAGGAAGAATCCCAACGCCCCGACTGGAGCAGCACAACATCCACCGTTTAGAAAAGTTTTCAGTTCCCCGTTTTTTGGCTTTAGAAACAATTCAGACACTTAATTGTGCCATCAGACAAGGCAGGAGTCATTTATAGAAAAAAGTGGCCTCGACACACAAATGGAGTCAATTAACCTGCAAGGAGAAGTCAGGGAAACAGGCTGATGAAAAAGAACCAGTTCTATAATTTGTCCTGGCCTCGGTCTGTCTTTTCTCAAAGTCAACGGCGTGTCCTACTAAGGGTGATGGGGAGGAGCGGTGTCTGCACAACCCTCTCCTGCCGCGTGTGTCCTTGCCGCACCACTCCTGCTCCCCAGCAGCTCTAGCTGACCTGCGTCCCCTCAAATACTTATTTTCAAACTCCCGGTTTTCCCCCCCCGGAGTCAGATTCTTGAACTCATTTGGGAAAATGGCCCATGAACCCTCCACATGCTGCGCTGCTCACCCCTTCTTGTTGGCATCAAACCCCTCTTGCTGCGGCATCTGGGCTCACCCGTCCCCTTGGTGTCCCCCTGCATCGTCGCAGCTCGGGTGCTGAGGCCAGACCACCACTTGGAGGCTTGCGGAGTTGTTACTCACATCTTCAGGGGCTTCCCGATGTCATTCCCATGAGATGAGCGATGCTGCAGCCCGGCACGGCCACGCTCCCTGGCTTGGTGCCTCCAGCTGGACCCAACAATTGTTGAAACCAGCTGGTAAAAGCTAAAGCTTTTAGGGAGTGAGCGGCGATCTCAATCCAGTTTAAGGGTAAAAGCCCCCTTTTATGGCAATGCTGTTGGCACACAGGTGGCGAGCAAGGTGGCAATTTTCTTACCTCTGAACCTATGCGACATTAGAGAAGGGACAAACCCGGCAAGGAGGAATTTTCTGTTGCAGAAGTCTAGCCCCAGCTTAGCGGCAGCCGCTGCGGGTGGCGAGGGGCATCCCCGGGCTGCACCGGGCACTGGGAGAAGAGCTGGGCAATCCAGGCCGCTGCCAAAGGGAGCCGACTGCTGTATTACTGCACGATACCCGACACAAACGCTGAAAGAGAAAAATTAATACACACACGACTGTGCTACAAAAGCCGGAGGGCTCTGAATGATAGTCCAGTTGTTCTTCGCGGTTATCTTCAGATGCACGGCTCTGATCTCCTCTCTAATCACATCACAGCTGGGGCCGGAAAGGAAGCATGGAAAAATACAGCCCAAGCACACCACATCACGTGTGTCTCAGAAGGTCTAAGGCATGAGAGAAACCAAAAGGCAGCATCTGGAAAGTTTTACTTTTTATTTTTCTAAAATACAAATGTCTGTCTTGTGTTAGCAACTTTAATAGGCTAGGCCGAATGCATCCGATAAAGAGGAGGCACTGGCTACAGAATTCAAAATACTGAAGGTATTTTCTGGAAAGAAATTTATTCTGTTGTTCTACACTTTAGATATAACATTGAATCAAATTCATTAGTTATTATTTTTACATCAGAACCTTTAAAGTTTGGGACTAATAAACTGGAACTTGAAAAGTTTTTAAAGTAAACTCCTATTAATGTGTAGGTATGGATCCAGAAAAAACATAACCAAGAATTTTATACACTTTATTAAAAGATCAAAAAATAAACAATAACAATATAGAAGTAACATACTAAAATGAGTAGCATTATGCACATTTCTAAAGCACGTACAAGCACTACAGCAATATAATGTGGCAAAAAGAAAAATAAATTCAAAGCGTACACCCTGTTGGTAGCAGTTGAGGGAACGAACTATCATGTTATGGAACTGAAATATTGCATTAGCCTACGCCTGTCTGGATCTGATGATATTTTAATTTCTTACAATTCCACAGGGCTAACTGTAATTGTTTGTATGTGTTTTCTAAACTATACCATTAAATTGATATCTAATGTTTCCCTTACTTTGTTTTACCAGAAATGCCTATGAAAAGAATGTGCTTCAAAGATCTACTTTACACAGTACAGTATAAATGTTTTTATATATTTAAATTAAAAACTGACAATTTAGGAGAACATTCTCTCTTTGATTTTAGTGATTGCCTAAAACACAATTCTCTACATAAAAAAAAAAAAAGTGATCTGTTGTCAGGTGACATAATAAAGAGTGTGGGGAGTCTTGGTTTGTTTTCATGATTTAAATAAAAAATACAATTAAAACAAACCTAATTGGAAAGAAAAAAGAAATCCCATAATCCAATCTAAGAATGGTCTTATCATCCCCTCATCTGCTAGGATACAAAAGCCATGGCAACAAAATCATTTGGCTTCCACCACTATCAAATAGCATCTGTGTACAGTAATAAAGAACTGGAACCTTGTAATTCGGTGTCAGGTAATTCTCTCTGTTGTGTGTTTGGAAAAATAACTTCATTTTATTTAACAGTTGTGTTATTTTTGCATGTTTAAATATCTCATTTGAGAGGCATATAGTTATTTTTGATGATAGAGGATGTCAGTAAAGATCACTAGCAAAGATTTCAGCAGTGTTGTCGTGATCGTGCTCATACCCCAATGAAAAGAAGTCTGACCAGCTATGATTGATTAATTTCATAGTGCAAAATATTTTTCTCTCATAATCCTAGAAATGAGAAAGAGCTGGATCACAAAAATAGATTACGGCAAAGGGAAGCCTTAACAGCACAGCGGCTAGAACTCACCAATTATTTCATATTAAAATCTAGGTTATAGTAACACTCATGAAAAGAGGCAACTGATTTTCCCCCTGGTTTTGACAACTCTGGGACCACAGGATGCTACGGCTCCCATTCTGCAAACCACCTGCTTAAACACACCCCATGGTGCACTGCGGGCTGGCTGGGCACTCCCAGACACCTCCGAGGTGCCGGCAGCGGTGGCTGAAGAGCAGGTCTCATGCTGGGCAGTGACACCGCAGCCCCCAGCCCCGGAACGGGCAGGGAAGGGAGAGGGTGACATCGGGTGCCACCACCCACTGGTTCTGCTCATTGCATGAGTCTGGACCAGCCTCACAGCAAAACCAGCAACCCTTCTGTGGCAAATCTGGGGCTTGGGTTTTGCAAAAAAAACCCAAACCCAAAAAACCCCCCCACCTCCCCCCCCCAAAAAAACCCTCCAAACCCAATTGAAACCGGTTCTAATCAAAAATAAATGGGTCAATACAGGCGCTTCAGCTTCTCCAAAATCACCCCAGTGCTGCAGAGCCCTGGCAGCACCACCACCACAGGGGAAAGGGAACCAAGGGGCTGCTCAGCAGGCTGGAGGACCACGGCTGTCCTCTCCTTTGGTGGCAACTCAATGGGGCTTGTTAAGCCCAGCCAGAAGCCCCGACCTCAGCCTCCACCTCCCTGCCCCAACACCCAGCTGGCAGCACCAGCCAGCGCTGCCAGGCAGCTCTCTCAAACGAACACCACGGCCGCCGTATGGCAAAAAGAAACCAGCCCAAGACAATCCAAAACCACCCCTGTCCTTCCACTGCTCCTCAGACCCTTCCATTTTTGTTACCTTTCCCCAAAGCGGTATGGGAAAAAAAAAAAATTAAAAAAAAAAAATCAGCAAGTTGCAACATGTTGGATTCCCTCTGGGATGAAGAACACTTACTGCAATGACACCTCTAACAGATACACACTCCCAGCTAGAAACAGGATTAGGTGCTAGGAAAAACGTGTGTGTGCCGCCACGGAGCTATCAGTCCTAACAGGATTCACCGAGAACACAATCAGAAACATGACCTGGGGTGCGTTTGAAAATGTAGGCTGATTAAAAAAGAAAAAAAAAAGAAAAAAGAAAAAAAAAAAGTAATTCAATCTTTGCTAGTGACCTTACTAATTAATTAAGCACTGTTTCCCATTTCTCTGTGCTGCAGGTTGGAGCTGACCTGTTATCAGTCTGCTGTATAATAAGCTATGGCAAACTACAAAGCTTTTACAACAGCAAAGCAACATCATGCTTTCAGATAAGTTTTATAGCAAAAAACTCCTCCTTTTCAAAGCCTTAGTAATACCTATCTCTTTTACAAACTTTTCCTGTATTATTACAGACTTTTTATATTCAAAATAAGTTCCAAGGATTTCTTTCGTGGACTATGTACATAAGTGCAAAAAAGGTGTGTCTCACACATTCGTACACTAACTGAATCAGTTTAACTGCAGCATATTTGTATCTTCAACACTGTTACGGGGTCATTCCACAATATTTTTTTTTTCTTATGTACAGTTTTTGCTAATATAAATTAGTATTAAGTTAGTTATATGCTTAATTATTTAGCCCTGATCATAACATAATCACGTTGAGTGCTCAATTTCTGGAGAAAAGAAAAATTGCTGGCAGAGCTACAGTACTGAAACGGATTAATTCTGAATTCCCACCGTGTGAATGAATGTGAAATGAAAGCAAGACCAGTCACTACATCGGAAATACAGGCTGTTGTGTTTTGGAAGTGAAAATACTGTGGAATAACCCTTGCCACACAACAATTTCTACAAGCTATAAAACCTGACTCTAAATCCATGTGTTGTAAACTTCTTGACTGAAAAAGTGACGTTAAAGACACAAATTCAGCGTTCACATGGGACTTTGGGATTTTAAAAATATTCAATCATATCTTTATCTGACAGTATCGAACTGTACCTTCAACAAGCTCATACTGTTACACATCACTTAATTTACATGTGAAAATTTCACAAATAATGTATACAAAGGTAGCCATGTTGTAGTTTTGTTGCCATAGCAACAACAACTTAATATAATTAGTTAACAATGAATCTATCATTGTAGGAGTTACATACAAAGTTAATTTTGTTCTTAAACTGTAAACTATACAAACTAGTTATGGACTGTATTCTATACCTTACCATGCCTCAGTGTTGGTTTAGAATATAACTAAGTGGGCTGAATACATGTATTAAAAATTTTAAACTTTCTCTAACTCTCCTTCAAAATTAAATTCATTAGTTACTAAAGATATCAAAAAAAGCAATAATGAAAACCTTAAAAACTAATGGTAGAGAAATGAAAATATATGACATGAATTAACACGTTGTAGCCTAGTAACAATGTGTTGTAGCTATACTTACATTTGGATTAGGCTATCAACTATTTTTTTTTTTTTTAAAGTTATTACAGTCTTTAACATACAGTATATACTCTAAGGCCTTCAACAGGCACATGATAAAATCAGGTCAATATCAAACTAAATCCATTCAACAGGAATGGGAAATTAGATTTTCCTCATAAATTTCACCTTTTTCAATTCTCATGTCTGTGAAATGTACAAGGGATAAACGAAATGAGGACTCCAGTTTCTCACTCACGGTGTACCCGCGGGTCCTAGAGCTACTCTACTGCCCCAGCCAGCAGCCCACCAGCTGGAGGAGAAGACATCTCGCTCGGCACGTGCCTCTCCTCCTCTGGCCAGCTGCACCCCCCAGACACATACCCATCTCCATCGCCACCTCGCTGCCGGTGGCCCGGCTCCGGTGGGACGGCACACCAGGAGGACCCCCACTGCAGGAACCCGGAGTGCCTGCCGGCCAGCCCGACGGTGCCACCCTTCGGGAACACTCCAAACACGGTACGAGACGGCAGGGATGGATGGCAGAGAGGAAAAGTGCTTCGAAGTGTTCGGGAAGGGGGTGGGTGCGGGCTGGCCAGGGAGTCAACGGTTTCTGGAACATCGCGATGCAAAAATACACAGTCAAAAATCATCAGCTAGAAACTCCCAACTAAAAAACACGGCTGATTGTGAAATCATGTTCCAAATTACTAAAAACACTGTATTTAACAAAAATAATCTTAATAGTTTTATGAATCCATTTTATTTTAAATCCCTCTTTTATTGTCTGCTTATGTTACAGTTTAGTAGTAGTACTTTTATTGAAACTACTAACAACCTTTTTTTCGTGAAAATGATCAATCTCAGCTTTCATTTTCCCTCTGCATGACCCGTTTTATCCAAGTTTCAGCATTTCTTGCATATTGTTTGCATAAGGCTGAGAGAAATGGACAAAGAGAAATAACTTTGGATAAATAAAAAATATAGGTTCATGGAAAGTGGGAAGCTTATAAAAATGTCACTAAAATTATATCGATTTAAACAAACTTACATACATCTTTTGTCAAATAAAGGATGATATTCATGCTTTTATGACATTTGTTTAGAGTCACTAACTAGCTTGGTGACTTTGTAATAGTCTATTTAGGAAATTTATAGTCTGGCGACTGATTTTTTTTTTTTCTTTTCTTTCTTGAACAAAGAAAATTAGAGCAAGTCATTGCACAACTAGCTTAAATAGTGCTACCTCAAAATGGCATTTTTGCCGAGATTGTTTTGAATTTGGTGAAGTTTAGTGCTTCAAGCTTTTCTTTCCTTAAACTCATTTACAAATTAACTCTAAATTTGCCAGCAATATAAAAACTGTTGTGGCACCTAATATAACTACCCTGAACATCCCTCATTGGACCTCTTTAATAAAAAATAATCCTTAAATCCTTTTTTTTTTTTCAGTGCTTTAAATGTGACATGGAAACAGCTGTATTCTAGGTTTACATTCTATGCACATCTATGCCAGATGTTTAAGTTGATAAATAAAATAGGAGGTTACATGAAAGTGTCAAGATATACAAAAATCCATTTAGCACTGAAAAAATTCCAACCTCCTTGAACTCATAAAGCCATACAAGCTTGAATGCATCCTTTCTGGCTTAAAAGATCAGCTCTGTTCTTTGTTGAGGCACTGGCACAGGTTGTGCAAAACCCATTTTTGATACACAAATAATTTCAAACAGGAAGTACTCAAATCCACTTTTTCCACTAACAACGTTATGGTTTTGGGAAACAGAAACTCAGTGGTGAAAAGAACAGGTATGTGGTCGCCAATATAAATGAGTCTCTCTGATTTCAGGCAACACTGCTGCTTGTGAACACTGATGGCTGGGAAACATCTACGGACTGTCAAAACACGGGGTTCATAAAGGAGGGTCTGGTGGTGGTGGTGGGGGGGGATGTTTTTTTCCCCTCCTCAGGGTTTGGTTCTAAGCTTGCTGGAACAAATGGAGAGATTCCTTCTGGCTCAAGGTCTTTTTGAGCTGGGCTTTTCAAAGGTTCTCGCTAGGAATGTGTCTCCACGGGCAGACCGGGTCAGCATCTGCTCTGGGACACACCAGTTGTGCCCTACATGCCCCTCCATCGCTTGTGGTCCATCCAGCAAACTATCTGTGCTCACACTGGAGCAGAGGGGGCAAGGAAAGTCTCTAACCAAGGCCAAGGAACTTGGAAAAGAAAATAAAACCTGGTTGTCAAAATTTGGCACCCTACAGGACCACTGTGAGCTTGGGGTGGCCAGCCCTCCGGACAGCAGGAGCTGGCCTCTTGCTTGGTTTCAGTAACGATTCTCCTTCTCCTAGAACAGTTTGTGGATTTACTGGAGCAAATCCATCTCTTCCATAATGCCAGTGATACTGTAGAGCTATGACAGGGATGAACGTGGCTGTATCCTCAACCAAAATGCATTCTGCAGCCAGATTGTTCAGCAATGCAGCGTAACGACAGGCTGTCCAGGGTACGTGGGCTGGAAATTGTTTTATTTGTGCATATGAAAAGGAGGTATTGAGAACTAGCCCTTGTTGTGTGGCAAACATTGCTCTTGATCATGTAGAAGGTGCCAAAATACATCCACTGACCTACAGGAGCTCCATTAAGATGAATGTTTATCTATGGTAGAAAGCTTATGCTGAGCTTTTTCCTGCTTTGTTACTGTTGTGTTTGCTTTAAAGGGCCAGAGATCATGGGGTAAAATCACCCACTTATAGAAAATGCTGATTAAATAATCGGTGCACGCTGACAAAATTTCAAAAAGAGCCATGTAAGATTTCGGGCTGAAATGTTTCAGCGTGCTTAGTGGAGACAAGCCCCGTCCAGCTAATGGCTGGCATTTGCTCCTCTCCAGCGCAGTGAGGCTTTGCCCAGCTGAAGCTCTCTCACTTCACCACCTATTATCTTTTATTTTTTTTTTTTGGACTGCACCATGAGAACAGCAAGAGAGATTGTGCGCCGTTTGCAGCTGAAAATGCACTTCAATGGACAACAGAACTGCAGAAATCCCTCGATGCTTACACCACAGCCTGAGCAAATTGTTCCTGTCCCCCTACTGAGCATGGGCTTTGGTGTTTCCCCCCCAAAAAAGTTTCCAGAATCAGCTCATTGTATTGAAACAAATACCCTGAACTGGACTAAAATGACAGCTGTCCTTTCCTATCACTTGTACTAAAAATTTGGAGACTCTGTCTGAAGGCAAATTTCAAATGATAAAAGGAGCATTTAACACAAGCAACTTTAGCTGACATTAACAGCAAAATCCAGCAAAGGGCAGAACATTCCTGTGTCGTGTTTTTCAAGCACATAATTCCTGTTTCCCACAATAACATTTTTAGTAAAAAACAAACAAAACCCCATAAAACCTACAGTATATGAAAACTTAAGACATAACAATAATGAAAAAATGGTATTCAGTATACTTGATAATGATGTACACTTTAAAACAAATCAATAGACTATGATGTAAACAAAACAGTAAGATAACACTTTAAAAACAAGACAAACATTTATCCATCGATAGTATACAGTAAACCAACAGTCCGCTGTGCAGATGCACTTATCAGGATGGTAGTCATAAAATGATTAAGTGTGTTAAAGTAATGTGTTATAAAAGTCTATTATAATTTTCTACTTGTATATCTCATATAACAGAGCGCTGTTTGTTAATTGTTTCTATAGTGCTTTTTTTTTCTTTTTTTCTTTTTTTTTTTTTGACATTCCCATTGATCAGTTTTTGGTTAACATGTAGGCTGCAACAGGCTTACTGTAGAGGTGGTAGAGAACGATAGAGGGAAGAGGGGATATATACAGAAAGGCCATGCGCAGCTTCCCACCAAGAAGTCCTGATGCTCCATAATTTTACTGTTCAGAATTTCAACATGGTCTGCTGCAGGGGAAAGAAAAAAAACAACAAAGAAAGAGTGAAAAGTGAGTGAGGGAAATATCTATATTTTAATAAAAGTTATTCTAACAAGATACACCTGCATCCTCACTGTGTTGCTCAAGAGGTTGCCTTTAGTATGTTGCAGAGAGAAAACATTTTATTCCCTTAGTTTTCTGACATAGGGTGAAATTGCTAATAATTGGCACCCTCTTTAATCTGCACTTAGGGCTTTCCACTCCCAGCGCACTTCACACACGCTGACAAGACAACTAGCGAAAGAGGGAGGTGGGTGAATAATAGTCCTGTTTTTGAGACAGGACGGTAGGTAGTGAGTGACCAACAAGAGGGCCAAAGAAATCCCTGACCCCTGTTAGTTCCTGTTTCCTTCAGAGAGTGCCACAGATAGTCACATCAAAACCTGATCCTAAGGAGCCACGAGCCGAAGGCGAATCAGGCCCACAGACAAACCGCAGACACACAAACCCTGTGCTCAGGGGACCCTCTTCGGGGATCAAATCACCTCTCTTGGGATGTACTCACAAAGATACTCCCCCTGAAGGATCCAAGACTTTTGTCTCCGGCAGAGCTAGGCTAGCCAGCCTGGACACAATGACTTTGCCAACCATGGAGAAGAAGAAAAACATCTGCCAGAGCAGCGTTTCAATTACCAAACTCCCACTCAGGGCAGCTTTGCGAAGGACCAAGGACTAATGACCTTGTCTGGCAAAACACTTGAGCAAATGCACAATTTCACATGCTCGGGTGGTAGCACGCAATGATGCGTCCTCGAGAGATTTGCTGGCCTTTAGTTTATCCACTGACACAGGAAGTAACAACCTGGGAACAGGATCAAAACACACATGCTGTCGCACAGAAATGGTCGCTGGTGGGTCTGTGAGCACTGGGGACACCTGGAGACATTGCCCTTTTCTACCAGCCTCCGAAGGTGGTTTAAGTCCTGCAGCTGTGAGGTGTTAACAGGACAAGTGGCAGAGCGGTGGCTCACAGACATGCTCACACTGCCCTCACAAAGCATCTGACCCAGACCCTCTCCATGCCTGATCCCCAGCAAATCCCATCAAATTCAATATGTTGACCTTATTTCTTTCAAGCAAAGGTTTTTCACGGTCTTTAACAGCACAGCCGCTGCTTTATTTGGACAGACTGCACCATGCTCCCTACTTGCTAAAGAAATATACCCCATGGAAATTCTTCGCTTCGTCTGAAATCACTATTGACATTGTGAGTTTAAGCACACATACATAAAAGTGATAAGAATTCAGAAAAAAGAAGCTTCCCAAAATAAATGCTGAAAACAACCTCAAAGAGTTCAAGAACGAGGCTCTTTCCATGCAAATAATCTCCTTATCGGGTGGAACAGACTGTTTTGCATGTGTTATGGAAATAGGTTAACATGTCAGGTGTCACGTCTGTCTGTTGTCTGGGAGAGCAGGGCGCTGTATAACACACGTTTGCACTAACGGGGGTAGCTCAGTATTCACCCTGACACTAACAACGGTCCATGGTCACAGTTGGTGGGCCATTGATACATACAGTAGTTTATTCAGGTCAGCAGAGATAAGGGCCACCGCCAATATGAGTAACTTCTGTTGATAGCTAAAGATAAAATTAGAGAATTGCTTGCCAAATTACTTTCCAGCATTTAAGTACTTGCCTGTAATACGTGACCTAAGGAAGAAACGGGTTGCATATCTGTGTATACTAAATGGCCTGCGTTGGGAAAATCTAGTGACCTCTTCTTGAACTGGCTGAACTGCTCTTTACTCTCTTGGAGTAAAAAAAAAAAATTTAGAGTGATGAACTGAAACCCTCAAGGGATTTTCTCTTGTGAACATCAGCTAACACAAATAAAAGCAATGAAAAGATGACACTGCTGCTATGGCTGTGAAATAACACTCTAAGTCAAAGAAAAAGATGAACTCCTCCATCGTTCACAGTCAGAGAAACCCAGGAGCCCAGGGATGCCTGGGATCTGCAGGTAGGGTGAAGGGTATGTTGCTTGTGGCATTCATCCTGGTCTTAAACACGTACAAGGATCTCTGAAGAAACCCACCACGAGCCAGGCCTCCGCTGCAGCTTGCAGATGCACAGCAGCTGATGATGACCCAATCCTGCTTACCCCAGGAAAGGAAATATGCCACTAACAGCAAAAGAGAAGTTACACCTTTTCAGCTGACTCATTACCAGCGCAGTCTTTGCCATCAATAGCGCAAATCCCTGAGGCATCTGCAGGCAGCTGGGAGCCCTGCAGAGCAAGAGCAACCTGTAAACACAGCCGTCAGACTCAGGGGGATGCAAGAAGGGAGGCTACAAACACCGTAAAACAGATTTTTTTTTTTTTTAGATGCTTGTTGTAAGCCCGTATCTGTGCTGCAGCTGCTGAATTTCTGTTGAGTTGGCAGAGCGTGAAGCCACTGGGGTCCCACAGGCTCCGTCCCTCTGCCTGATCCAGCGCCCCCTTTTGGGGGACGCAGTGCCCTTGTACAAAGCAATCCACCATAAAGAGAAGTACCAAAAAGGAACTTACTGTTCTATCGGGAACTTCTACATCTGTGAAACAAACATGCTGCTACTCAGTTCATCTACTGATAACTGGGATATCTACAGTAAAAAGAACAAAGAACACAATACATTAAAACATCGTCTTGAGATCGGACTGCTTATTCTGTCTGCAGTTTCAGGTTAGTAAGTACATCAGTGTCTTATAAAATGGGATCCATTCCCAAGATGTCTTTATCTTGCCACACATTAAGTACAAAGTAGCTGCATCACTACTGATGCCTCATGGAGTACATGGTGATCGTACTGGGATTTTAACTCCATAGACTACGAGTAAGACACAAATGCCCTGAAACTATCTGGCTGAAACAGGACTCATACAGCCACAGAGCAACGCTGCACAGGAATTTCTGCTTTCTTCTCATGACCAATACCAGTATGAGTAAGACCTGCTCTAACTGAAAATAGCAACAAAGCACAGAAAAAGACTAGCAATCCCTACTGTGAGCAGTAAAACACTGCCTAGGACTTACGCAGGCAAAACTTCTACTGAAAGCCTCATGACCTCGCACTAGCGAAAGACTAGAGGAAGCCCCCCGAGATATTACTGACTTTTGGCATGGCTAACAGCCTCCTACAGAACAAAGTCACACCCCATTTTCTTTGCAATAGCTCTAAACCTGAGAGCATGACAAATAAAAATGCTAAAATTTAGTAGCGTGAGGGGGGGGGAATAAAAAAAAAAAAAAAAAAAAAGGTGTTTGAAATGTCTCTGGTCTAACTGGGAAAAGTTGTGGCACACCAAATTATCAGGAAGCATCACTAGGACAGGTTGTGCATATACAGTTCAGGACTGGTGCGGAAGCAGCCATCACAACTCAGTGTCTTCAGAGGAAAGTTTTGGAGAGAATTATGGCTCGGCAGACATGCATGAAATCCTGTACATTTATGGCAGTGCTACAATGGCACGTACTGCACATCCAGAGTCACTTTTGTAGGGATGGGTGACGTTACTGGTGTAAATAAGCTTCAGACTTCATAGCTTTGCCCCCGATTTTTTGGTTTTTGGATGGAGGTGGGGTTTTTTTGGGGGGTGGTGGTGCTGTTTTTGGAGTCCAATCTTGCGGTGGGGGGAAGCTGCTTTGTGTTTTCACTTCCACTTTCCAGCCAGGAGAGGACACGCCAAAATACCACAGGGAAGGATGCTTGGGGTGGTATTTCTGCTTAAGACTGAAAGCAGAAGTACTGCAGGTCTTGACAGTATGGTTGGGAGTTTTACAGCCTGGTTTTTCAGGACCCAGGGCGGGGGGTGGTGGTGGTGTTTTTGGAGAAGCGCTTGCACCCCTGCCAATCGCCCATCCCTACGCTCTGGCCAGGCTCAGCTGCCCATCCCTCATCGATCCCCAGACACACACGCGCACGCGCACACACACACACACACGCTGCCTCTGCACGCCTGAGCCTGCGCCGAGCCAAGCGGGTCGGGAAGGCACTTGGCCCCGCGCAGGATCCGGCCCTCGCCCGGTCCTCGAGATCTGAACACGTGAAAGAAAGCCATTGAAAGGGCCAAACCTGATTGGCGGTAGCTGTTGCAGCGAAGGGGACGCTGGTGGCAGGAGTTGTTGCTGCAGACACAGTGGTGGGCGTAGCACCGTGCATCATGGGCACTTTCGGAAGGGAACCATGGAAGCGACATACGGGAGGGTGGAGCGTATATATATATATTTTTTGTTTTGTTTTGTTTTGTTTTTTTAATGTAACCATGGCAACATGTGGTGGATTTGGGGGCGTGGCAGGAATCACAGCAACAAGCCATGTGACATCGTCATGAAGGACACATCGGGGCGCAGCATGCAATCACAGTGCAAAGCAAGACAGCGTTGGGAAAAAAAATAAACAAGAGAGAAGGGGAAAAGCCAATTACAATTATAATTAAGGAAAAAACCAAAACATTCTCAACACTTAGTACATTTATAAGCAGAACAATGATGTATTAGACTCCGAGGGCCAAATTTCCAAAGGGGGGAGAGGGTGGGTGTGCTAGCAAAAGCCCACGTCAGCTCGCACACGTGGGGAGTTAGACACAGCCAGTGCACGTTCCTTTGGATGGGGACATTTTGGCAAGCGCACCCTCCCGCCCACCTGGGAAAGCTTGTCCCCTTCCCTCCCCACCCTGTCCCCGCCAGCAACCAGAGGTACATGATGCACTTTGCAGCGGCTGCCGCAGCCCTTTCACCAGGTTTTCTTGCCTCTTTCTACCGGGGACAACGTTTCGGCACAGGACAGAGCTGGAGGCACGGCAAAGGAGCGGCTGGCAGCCCGAGCTCTCTCCGTACAAATTCAGCATGCTTCCTTTCCACCCTAATTCTAGAGGATTTGGCAAAACTCCCCTCTTGCGGGGTGGGGGGGGTGGAGAGGGGAGGGGGCTGAGAGGGAAAAATACACGAATGCATCTGAACAGCTACAATTTGCAGAAAGAGCATCCAAAAGGACAACACAGCAGCAGGGAGCTCGGCAGCCTCCTGAAGCTGCGTATCCCACAGAGCATGGTGCTGGAGGGGATGCTGCAGGGCACCCACGGGCATGCCCCAAACCCAGGGGAGGTTTGTGGGGCTGGGGAGCCCATGGGAGGGCCCAGCCGTCCCCACAAACACGCGTTGGGGAAGCAGACTTGTCTTCCCCTCCACCCCAGCAGACACAGCCAGCCCCGGCAGGGAGTGTGCATGTCTGCGGGCTGGGTACGCTCCAGCCATGGGATGCTGGAGCACACGGGCTGGGGCTTCCTACAGGCAGAGGTGTGTTTGAAGGGCTCAGGTCCCCATCATGCAAGCAGTGTGTCCTCCCTGCGCTATAGGGATGGGGAGGTTCGAGAGCAGAGTGCTTAGCCATTCCTACCAAAGCTTTCAGACCTGCTCCCCAAAAGCCTTGCACCCTCCCCAGGGCTCCTGCTCCCGCCTCTCTCCCTCTGGCTGAAGCCGGCACACACCTAGATGCTGGTCATCTCGTATAACCTTGGTTGGAGGATGAAAGCTCAGCTTTCACCCATCCTGCTGTGCCCAGCAGCTGTAGACAAGAGGGGAAGATCCCTCAAAGACCTGCACAGGTTCCCAGTAATTTCCGGATGCCTGAACACAGTGGATCCCTCCAGCAGCAACAAGCATGTACTCAGCCCTGCCGCCCCACTGCGTCCCACGTGCACCAGCAGCGGTACCTCCCTACGGCCCCTTGTACCTGCACGGCTGACACTTCACTAAAGAGATGAATCTTCAGCCAGTCCATGGTCTAAGCCCTGCTTCTCTCACTGGACAAGCAGTGCCCTGCTCTGGCAGAGGGGCTGACCCCAGATGTGTTCCTCCTTAGCACTTTTACTAAACCAGCCTCCTACAATGTCCTCAGAAGGACAACCGAAAATCCAAGCTCTAATCCACCTGATGCCTGGTACAAAAAATTAAACCAACAGGATCCTCCCGTTGCTATTTCCTTTTGTTGAATGACTTAAATGGGTTGTAAAGACATTTAAGTGACAAATTTTTGTCTCTGCAGCAGAACTAAATAGGGGTGGGAACATACCACCTTGGATTCTCTTATTAGTCACACGAAACACTGCACAGAAATTAGAAGGGATACAACCATTTAAGCCTCAAAGAAGACAGAGGATAGACAGTCACACCACTCAGCCACCCAGGTTCTCACTGATGCATACTAAACTTGCTGTCTCTTTCAGATTAGGAAAAGTTGAGAAGTTTGTGTAGAAAAACCTACCAACGCTTGCAGTGGGTGTCATGCACAGAACTGACCCTGCACACCATGCATTGAAGCGTGGAAAGATGAACAAAAGGGATATTTCATTAGTGAAGCTTCAGTGTTAGAAATCACTTTAACTAAAAAGCAGGTATTCTCTTTGCAGCATTCAGTATTTAAGCACATGCAAACGGATTCTGCATATTGGTACATAAATAGTTTAAATTCAGTTTTAAGAGATCATAGCAAACCAAATTAATTCTTGAATTCTTGGGTAGTAGAGAATATATTTCTCCCACCCTGGTATTAAATTATATGATCTATCCTAGAAATCAGGGTTGTTTGGGGTTTTATTGGTATTGGGTATGTTGACTTCCTTCTGATCGTGTCAACAGAAAACAAATTGCCCTTAGAGGAACACCATGCTCATGTTAAAACCAGCTTTCCAAAAGCAATTTACTCCTGCAAGCTGGGACCGGGATTCAAAGTCTCTAGTTTAAGCTGAAAGAGGCAGTTTTTTTCTGGACTTGAAACAATTGTTGTGATGATGCCGTTTTCAATAGACACCCTGACTTTCCCCCCACATGGCAACCCATGATGCTGATCTCCCAATAACTGAACAGAAGAAACTAAGAAAAGCAGCAGCTCGCTTCCCCTCCCCATGGTGCAAGCGGCTACGTGCCACGTCTCTGCTTCGCCTTCCAGAGCGCTGCAAAGGCTCTGGACCAGATCTGCACTCTGATGCATAAGGGAAAACGGGGATGCGTAACGTAAATTCATCAGAGATCCGTCCTCTGACTGGAAATTTGCTGCTCTGCCCAGCACTAGTGTCTTCAGACAAGAGCAGGTGCCAGCAAATGGACCTGTTATGCATCAGCCCTGCGTGTAATTTCATTGCCAGGAGCCAAGGCACAACAGCACACCGAGAGTGCTGGGTGAAAGCTAATTTCTGGTGCTTGCATCAGAAATGCATGTCCTTACATCAACTTTGGCAATGGTGACCTCGAGGAAGAGGAGTGTGTAGCCAGCTGGGGGACCTGGCATTCTCAAACATGTCAGTGTTTCCTGGAGAAGTATTTCGCCTGGCTCCCAACAGAGCTGTGGTAAGGTCAGCTCAGCCCATCCCCTCCAGGAGCACTCTGCAGAGCACAAGGCAGGAGGCTACTACTCGAGTCCCTCCCTCGGTCTCTCTGTACAAGACTCCACTTCCCTGGAAGAGTATCTTTGCAGCTGCTGACTTCTGAGTGTCCCCAAGTGCTCTCGTAACAGAAAGGTCACACGAGCACAGGGTTTAGGTCCCAGCTCTCTGGACCCACGCTCACATCCAAGACAGTTTGGTCTCAGCATAGGACTGTCTCTAAAGCTTTTCCTCTGGACCCCAAGGGATGGCAAGGTGAAGGTGCAGGTCCATGGTGTTCACCTCCAGTGGCCAGCCCAGAAAAACACTTTGTATATTTCTGTAAATATCATCTGGCAAGCACTAAACATTAAAAACACTGGGCCTTCATTTTCTTACGATGCTCTGCAATGATAATGATGATACTAAAAATGGAGCTATCAACTCTGGAATATTCCTAATTCAGCCACTACAATACTTATACTCTAAGCAAGTTTTGTTTTTCATTTGGCTGCGGTGAATAGAGGTTAATTGGCTAGTCAGCGGTCACATCTGCCATGTCAATATTTCAAGTCCTATATGAATTACTGAACTGCATCTTTCAATTTTACTGAGACCTTAAAAGCTGGGAGTTAAATTGCTTTTAAAAAGCTTAGGCTATCGTACTGGTCAAAAGACAAGCAAAAGGGAAATATATGCCTTTAAAGAGGATTATGTAATTTGTATTTACTAAACATGAACCATTCCCTCTATAAACATAATGGCTGCTGGAATATGTAGGTCACTGAGATAGAAGCTCAGAAAGATACCTGCAGCTTCAAGTCAGGAGGTGGATCTACACAGAGGTCCACAAGACATTTTAACATGAGTCTGTAAGAGTGCTACGCAAGAGTCAAAGAATTAATTTGAGATTAACTACTTGAACCATAAGGAGGAGAAACAGAAAGTATGAATTCAAGAAACGTGCAGACATTTTTCTTAGTTTGACCACTTAAAAAAAAAAATAACCCCAAAACCAAATAAAAAAGGCTAAGAAGGGATCTTTACAAGTGAAAAGCTCTGAATTGTAGTAGATGAAGGAAAAAAAAAAGTCAAACAATAAACGTTAACTTTTCATCCATTTTTAACACAAAACTACACACTAGTACCCTTTTACTAGGGACTCTTCCAAATCTGGTCATTAGCTCAACGCCTAGGTCATAAAAAGACAACTACGATGCTGGGGAAAGCGAGGAGACACTTACCTGTAGGGATGAATGTAGGCTGTTGCAACTGCATGTTGGCTAGAGCCTGTTGGTAGTGGAAAACGCTTGGGTTAAAGACTGTGGTGGCACCATTGTTTTTTTCAAGTGCTGGCCTCTTTGGTAAAGGTTGAAGTGCACCAGGCGGCAGGGCCTGTGGATAAGGGAGTCATTAAAGACAAGTGGAGTAAAAAAAGGGGGCCCAGATGTAGATCAAGCATGCAATAAATAATAGGGGGTCTTGGCTGCAAATCACCTGCAACTGTGTCAACTTAGTGAGACAGGCGAGAGAAGAGCGGCTAAATCACAGTAGAAGTAGTAGGTGAAACAACAACTTCACTAGGTGAGTAGTTAGTAAACACACCAGGAGAAGGGGCAGTGTTGAGGAGGAGGGATGCTAAGGGAGCTTTTCAGCAGGACTGTCTTGGGTACACAGGATCAAAGAAGCAGGAGGAGGAGGAAGGGGAGAGGTGATCACCTGGACAGGATACTACAAAGAGCAGTTGCAGGCAATCAGCATTTAAAAAAACCCCAACCAACCAGCTAAGAGAAATATAGTAGATGAATATTTAAAACCAGGAAGATGAGCATAAGCAACAAATGCCATGGAAAAAGAAGGGATGCTCGCTTCTGCCTGTCTCAACACCTCCCTACATGGTATGAGTGCACGTGTGGAAGCGTGCACACGTGGAAGCGTGCACACTTGTGTGCAGCCAACCCATGTGTCCAGGTGGTAAAGCCGTAGCTGTTGCCAATTACATCCGTAACATTACATTCATAGTAAAACTCACTTCCACTCGTTAGTAGAGAAGCTGAGCAACGTGGCCAAGAACAGGCCTCATTCTCTACCGCTTACACCAGTGACAAAGCTCACCACCAGCGGATTTGGACCTGCTCCCAGTTTCTAGGAGGTGGACTCCAACAGTTAAATACTGCTCACTCGCTATTAACAGTGGAAAAAGCCACTGACAAATCTGGTGTTCAAACAAGATTTGGGTGGGCCTTGCTATCAGGCAAATCCTCTCTTTTTGTTCTATCACTCCACCGGCCTTCTTCCACCCTGTCAAACCTGTTTCATGATCAGACTTGGTAAAAAGCATTAACCCAACTCAGGAACTTTTCTCAGCAAGTTACTCATCATTCACCCAAGCATGTCTCAACAGCAAAGTAGTATGTCAGGTTCTTAGGAGACAGGAATGTTTCTAATGATTTACAGCTTTTCATTGTACCCAAGTAGAAATCACATTTTTTTTCTCCACATTGTGATAGAAAAGGGTCCTTTTTAATTATGCCCTGCAGTCCTTTTTGCATATAACACTCCCATTGACGTCAATGAGATTTACGCACGTGGAAGTCATGCAGAATCAGGTCATTTCTGCCTAGTTGTGTTAGTCTATATCATGTAGCAAAGCAATGGCTGAAAAATAGGGTTATCGCTCCTGTTTGTTTTTTGGTTTTTTGTGTTTTTTTTTTTTTAATAGGTGACAGTGAAGGGTAGGTAATGGAGGAGGTTTAGCTAATGAAGGGTTAAGGCTACAAACACACAGTACTCGGAAGAAAGGACACAGGTAGAGATTGTAAAGCCTTACAAAGATCAACACACAACAGAATATAAGTGAAAGCTTGCAACAGTTTGTCACCATCTAGAAACAGGTTTCACTTTAAATTTAATTTGCTATAGGAGACTGCTCATCTGAGAAATGTTAAGCAAGATACTTCCAGGCAAAACATTACTCCATCCTATCTCTATTCACATGGCGGCTTTTGGGTGTTTTTAATATTAAAAAAAGAAAATTAGAAGAAGAAATGGCATTTGCAAAACTGCCCTCAGACATGCACACATCCTCTGCTAATGCTAGCAGGCATCCAGTGCCAGCATTAGGACTTTCCAGATTTCTTCTGGCTTCCGACTAGTACCAAAAGACAGCAGTCAAACATGGGACAGCATTCTCGGACGCAGACACCAAAATCTTTTGCTTAAGGTCCGTATTTTGGGATGAGATCTTTTAGGTAAAAATCTAAGAGTTTCCATTTCTGGAGAAGCCATCACAGATATCTATGTTAAATCTAATTGTATCTACATCCTGCCTATTTAGTGATGGCTGCATGAATGTTCCTTCAGGTGCAGGACAGATTTGCAGCTTGTAGAGACTGGAGCAGCTCCACTTACATCAGGTGTTTTAGATTTACAGTGACTGAATAACTTGCTGTTTAAATTCATGCTCCTTACTGTGCATGATTGCAAAACATTCTTTTTCAGACGCTTCCAAAATCTGCCTCAGACAAAAAATTACTAATTATAGCAAAGCAACTCTGCCAGGCACATAATGGACTTTTGACTCCTTGCTTCTTGGCCAAAGGCTGTCACCACCCCAAAATGCCCATTATCCCACAATGGCAGTGCCAAAAACAGAACAGCTGAAGGCTTTGAGACCTTGCCATGATGTCCTGGCTCTTCACAGGAGAATTTCTGAGCCCAGTATTGCAGTCAGAGGGAGCATACAAACACCCACAGGCCATAGGGATGTCAAGGCACAATGGTCTTCCCCATCATCTCTTCAACATCACCCTTCCCCCTAGCCTGCTATAGCCCCTTGGGAACAAGGCAGAGAAAGGAGCTATGGCTGTCCCACTGCCACTACCTGAACAGCAGCTGGGTGGAGAAACCCAAATAAACGCAACATTTACAGAGTCTTCTAAGGAAAGAAGCTCACTGTAGCAGCTGCTGTGCAACCTGAAGGCCATCTCTGCCAGGTGGGCTCTGCAGGCACAGCAGCCAGGAGCCCATCTCGGTCTGCTTCTGGTTTGACACAGCTTTCTGGGTCACTTCTCCCATCCCAGCAGCTGGAGGAGCATCCCCTGAAGACATGCTTCTGTTGCCAACCTGCTATCAAGGTGCTGGAGGGCCCAGGGGGACAGAAGGATCTGGCTTCACCACTTCTTCAGCCCTTGCATTGAGGTAAGGGCTTCAAGTCAGGAGCACGCTCACTGAAAGGTCTATCTACAAATGCCCAGGAGAGGTGTCTAAAATTGCACGTGATGAAGCTGGGCCAATACAGCTCCTGCACAGGGATCTGGCAGGGATGCTGGAGCAAACAAGTGTGTCTCATTTGAAATGGGCCAGCATTTCTGTAATGGTCACAGGACCTGCAGGAATTGTAACAGCTCATGGGGAGACATTTCTGTCTTGCACCATGTCCTGGGTCTGAAGGAATGCCCCAAGTGTGTCCTGCGGCACCTACAAAAGGCAACGGGAGACTCCTCACCACATTTTGACCTTACTGACTTCTGTAGCAAGTGCCTCTCTGCTGCAGGACCAGAGCTAGACTAAATTGTTGTAGCAAAGAATGAACTTGGTCAGTTTATCTCATCCTGCTGCTTGTGATTTCCCTCTGGACAAGCTCTGACCATCACAGACGTTACAGTAACCTCTGACAGTAATCTTTTCCAACTTTCTTTTTTGCCCGTGCGTGTGTGCACATGGGTACACAACCTGTGCAACACAATCACACCATCTGCATGCACTGCTGAAAGGGTTAATTCACTCCAGGACCCATGTGATAGCCTGCACTGATCCCAGTGAACAATTCCCACTACAAAAACGCCAGGCACCCTCCCATTTTGGGGCTGGGAAAGCCACATTCCTGCTGGAACACAAGCATCTGAACAGAGAGGTTTGTGCCACTTCTCTGCGCGGCACGGAAAGCAATCTTTCAGCATGACTGACAGATAAAAACGCTCTGCGTGCCAAAGTCAAAATTTCCCACGTGCTGGTTAACAGCCCTCTCGTTATTTTCTGCAAGACAAGGACTGGATTAAATCTTTGCAACAAACAATTTAATTGCACCTCAAAGCTCCCCTCAGATTGCTATCTCCTGGCAGCGGATCCCACTTTCACCCCTTTGCACTTAGCGAAGCGGGGCTGGGTCTGCATCTGGCTCGCTCCTTCAGTCCGAGGCACTACGAACACAAAACCACCTGAGAGAGGGCAGAGGTAGCACCAGGTCCCTGGCAAGCAGCAGAAGCAATCTGAGCAGCTTCCTCTGAAGATTATATGCGCTCTTATCGCCGCTGTGAATCCTTCTCTGGTGCAGCCTTCCCAAAGGGTTCAGAGGAGGTGACACATTCCAACAACGTGGTTGCAAATCTGCAGATGTTTCAGAGCAGGAAGACTATTAAAAGTAACTTATCTGATGGGGGTTTGTTAAGCAGGAGAGGTCAGGAGGGTAGGGGAGTTAAAGGGCTTTCCCATCCTCTACCAGACCGTGTCTCCTTGGAGAGGTGGCTCTCAGAGAGGGCAGTGAGCCACCATGCAGGTCACTGCCTATGCTGGCTTTGCGGATGCGGCTGTGCCAGCTGCCAGCACCGGGAAGTGAGAGGCTGTCACGTCATTTACAGCGTAATTCCACAACTGCCAGTGAAAGTTGGTCCCTAGCAAGGTTTCCTACTGCTGCTGTCTAAAACCCTGATAAGGAAGCTTCTTGACTACTTAAAAAACCCAAAAACAGGTTTTCAGAGGGGAAGGGGAGCAGATCAGTCTCTGCTTCCCAGCCCTGGGAATGGGGAGCAACACCGGCTTGAAGGCTTCAGGGCTCCTCTGTGTCCACTCTTCCCTTTCCCCCCTATAGCTGGGTGACAGGGGCCGTTTTTTGTAGGATGTATCAAATCCCTCATTATTTGGGGTGAATAGGAAAGAGTTGTCTTCTATGGAGCCAGGACGGATAGCAGACTAGGAGGATGGCTTTTGCCTCACTATGAGTGTCACGAAGACAGTTGAAACATATTTGAGACTCAGAAAATAATCAAAGGTGGCTTATATGAAGATGGCTTGCCAACAGAGGCCTGGGGAGCAGATCCTGTGCCTGAAGCAAAAGGCCCCACAGCGAGGTCCCTTTGGTGACACTGCAATATGGGGGGAGGAACCAGAACCAGAGCCAGCTGCAGCGGCAGCTGCCCTCCCAGCTCCCCGAACATGCGACCAAAGTCCTGCACTGCACCCAGCACAGATCTCTGTGGGTGCTACCTAGCTCTCTCCCCCTGCTTCTCCTAAAGCCAGGAAACACCAGGACCGCTGAGGTCCTAAATTTGTGCTGTGCCCATTGCACAGAACACTGTTTTGCAGGGCAGTACCAGCATGACCCTGCCAGGCAAGGCTGTGCTGTTGGGTGTACTGTGAAAAGCTGCTGGATCTGTCCTGCACCACCCAGTCTTCTGGCACATCCAACACACTGCAGACCTAACTAGTTCAGTTCTCATCGAAACATCGCGTCTCACAACTCCGAAGCTGCTGCTGTTTGGAAAAACACCTCAAAACACAGCACTGCCTCCCCCCCCAAGGCTGTTTGCTGCCTCCAAAATTCAGCCAGGCTTCAGGAGGCAAAAACGCACATGGTTAATGGATGGTGTGCAGGGTGCAGGATCGGCATGTCTGAGCGGACACTGCAACATTTCTGGCCGGGATGGGCAGTCTCCCTAGGCACTAACACCACAGACCAAGCGCAGTAAGGCTTTCATGCAGACTACGATGGTTACGTGCAAAGCGAGAAGGTGAAAGGTCCAAGTACCAGGTCAAAGGTTGCCTCCAGCGGTCGCTTCAGTGATCTGACAGCTGGCTGAGTCTTAATTAGCAGGCAGCGAGCACATGATGGCAATGGGCCAGGGAGGGGGATCAAGCACAGTAACAAAAACAGCAAGCAGAGGTGTGTCAAGAGAGCAACATTTTAGGGAGGCGAAGAGAAAAAAAAAAAATTAAAAAAAATGAATGCATTACACAATATATTAAAAAGACGAGGCATGCACAACGCGGGGTAGTTGAGTAATTACCTGGCCTAGCGGCTAGTCAGCTATTTTGCCCCAATAGATTTTAAAAATAAAGAAATATCATCATGGGACATGCTCTACAGCATCCTCACTGCAGCTGGCACAGCAGGTGAGGAGCGCCCGGGGATTAGCACCTGTAGGTGGACTTGCGCTGGGCTCCAGCCCTCATTCTGCATCTCCACACCATGCGGAGGTCAGCAAGAGCGCTTGTAGCAAGGGAAAGATCACCAGTAGAGAAGGGAGGTTCAAGCACGTGCTTCAGTGCCATCCTGAACTGGGGATGGACCCTCACCCAGTTCATGTGACTTCGCTGCACCGCCTTCAGCCAAGTAAGTAAAGCCACTACTTGTGCATGTCAAGTAACCACAAGATTGGGTCCCTCAGAGATGTCTTCTGAATTTAGGTTTGAAGTCATTCCAAATCTATTTTAGAAGGTACACCCATTTGTCTGGCGTATGGGTTTTTTTGATCCGAGAAAACTGGGCACCATTCTTCCCTTTATTAAAGTGTTATTCCTCAACAGGTATAGTAAATGCACCAAAGCTTGAAAAGTCAATGAATAATGTAAGCTGTTTTGGTAGCAGGGGTGATGCAACAAGCCATCAATAAATATTTTAAAGGTTCTAGTTAGCAGCATACAAATAAGGTTAATTACATTTTTAAGAGAAGCCAGCCGCATGAATAAAACATGCACTGGCTTTGGTTAAGTAGCAGTGTCCTATATAATTAGTGAAAAAGTAAAGATTCAATTGTAAAAAACACAAGAGTTTCATTTCAGAAGGTTCTTTTTCAACAGACCTGGGCTCTTGTCTCAACAATAACAAAAATAGTAAGAAATCTAATAAATAAACTCTGCAGGACAAATAAATACTGCAGTATAAATTGGTGCTTCAGATTACATTCCAGGTAATATTGATGCTACAAGGAGGGCAGTTGTTTTATTTCTACAGTCTTCCTGGTTTTGCACTACGTTTCACCATGAATGAAAAGCAACCTCTTTTACTGTCTTTAAAAAAAAAAAAAAAAAAAAAAAAAAAAAGGTATTTAGAAAAATTTTAGTAGTCTTACTTCTAAATCAAAAAGGGGGCAAGAACCTTTTTAATATTAGTTATTAAAAAAAAAAAATCACAGAAGAGATGAGGCTGGAAGGGACCTCTGAAGATCATCTAGGCCAACCCTCTGCACAAAGCAGGGTCAACTGGAGCAGCTTGCTCAGGACCACGTCTGAGTTCTGAGTGTCTCCGAGGACGGAGCAACCTGTTGCAGTGTTTGATCACCCTTACAGTAAACAAGTTTTTTTTGTTATGTTTAAATGGAATTTCCTGAATTTCAGTTTGGGCCCATTGCCTCTCGTCCTTCCACTGGGCACCACAGAGAAGAGTCTGCCTCTGTCTTCTTCACCACTCCCATCAGGAATTTATACACATGGGTAAGACCCCTGGGCCTCTTCTTCCCTCCCCAGGCTGCACATCCCAGCTCTCGCACCTCTGGAAAAAACAGGTGCCATTAAACCGAATTCAATAGAATGGCAAACCTGTATTCCAGCTAGGAATTTGATCTGGTAAGTCTTCCTTGACTCATTTTCAGAATTGTACGTACTAGAAGTCACAATTCAAACTAAAATGCAGGCGGGACCATCTCTACCAAGTCCAAAGTATCAAACAGGTCAGGAAGTCACCCTTGGTTTCAGCCTTGCCATTTCACTAAGCCTCAGCAAAGGTATCAGGCAAAAGTTTGCTAAACTTGAACAACTAATACTTTGTCTGCTTTTAAGACAGTGGAAATTTTGCTACCGACTTCAACAGGCCAGGATCTCCCTGCAAAGGACGTGTTATGGGATGGGCAGTCTTTGCTTTTACTGTGTACTGAGGGAGCTAAACTGTCACCTACAACTTAGCCAGGGAAGCTGCTGGTTCCAGGTGCTGCTGTACATGCGTTCATGTCACGTCATGATGTCATGTCAGAAAAATCACAGGGTTTGCCACCGTGTCCCTAACTGGCAAAGTACTGCGCCACTCAGGGGTTTGTGCTATGGTGAGCACACAGAAAGGATGAAGAGATGCACATGCTCTCAGCTCTCTAGTCAGCCATTTACAAAGCACTCTACTTTTCCACAAATGACACGTGACACAAATGAAATCTCTTAGCAATGGAAATACAGCTTGAGAAGAGCTCTACTTACCATTGCAGCTGCAGCTGTCTGGTTCACCTGGTGTTGAGCTGCCTTGATTTTGGCTTGCAGGTGTGCAGGGGGATGAAAGTACTTGCATTTCTCCCTAGAGCATCGACCTTTGATGTAATCCATGCAAACTGTAACAGTATTTTCATTTGTGTCTATCATTGCAATATCTATAGGGTGAGCATAGCGGCAATCATTCTCACCACGTGTGCAATTTCCACGCTGAAACTCTCGACAAACCTTAAAAGAAAGTCACATTGTTGAGCAGGACATCAAGTTACTCTTTAATCAGTATTTTCAACACATAATATCAGTTCAGTTGGCCACATTAAACTATGTGTGTATACTAAATCCATGCTCATCTTGGGTAGCACGTATACCAACAGTCACAGGGGCAACTGGTGCTTCTCACAGCTGGTGCAGGGTATGAAAAAACCCACAACAGTACCAAGGCCAATTATCACATTCAAGTAAAGTACAGAATTTCTGCAGAATGGAAAGTGACCCCAAGAAATCAGTACGATTTTGCCAAAACTTATGGAGCTCAGGATTCCTCCCCTGCCTCTAAAGCTTAGATGCTAATAACTCTGCCATTTGTGTCTCAGCTGGATTATGTATTTGTTATGGAGCATACTCTCAGGTAGGACATTTAATTCTAAATGTTGCATGCTGCTGTTATTTGCAACAAGTATCTTTTCTTAAATATGAGGAGCCTCTTTCATATAAATAGTCTCACTGCCCTCCACAATAAAACTCTGACCCCAGGGTTACATGACAGCGCATTTGATTACACTGCAACATGTTTGGAAAGTGTTAGCAAAATTGGTAGCTTTACAAAGATCTTGCAGATCATCCCAAGTTATGAGCACTAAAGCATCAAAGGCAGAGAAAAAGGTTTCACAAAATGGATCTGTAAGGTTTCATCGTCTGAGGAACTAAGAGAAACTGTTGAGGACTATAGCTGGTGGTATAGATCGTGCACCAGCACACTATCAGACTGAGTGTGGGGAAAGGTGGTATGTTACGTGAGAACAGAAGGAATCAGCAAGGCAATATAAAGTACACAACACAAAACAACGTGTTTTGAAATTACACCCTTCTCCACTACCTTCCTGTGTTATAATTTACACCTGCAGGGGCCTCTGAATTCAGGTCCTCAGCCCTTATCTCCTGCAAAGCCTCTGCTTAGGGTTTGAAAGACATTTACAACTCCTCCGGCACTAAGTCCCAGCATGCCCAGCCAGCTGGGGGGGAGAAGGAGATGTCTTTCCAATGCCCCCTACCCAGCACTTCCAACAGCGTAATGCTTGAAGCTTTCTGTAAAAGCTCAGTAAGCCGACCTCGAGACAAGCAAAGTGTCTGTTACTTCCAAAACATCTCGCACTCGACTCAGCAAAAAGGCAGACCATCTATTTGCATTTTTTTTTCAAGTGTGGCAGATCACACACAGGACAAAACAATTCCAGCCCTGCTCTAATGCCCACTGAAATCAACAGACTGCTACCAAGTTCCCAGTGACTTCCAAGGATGTGGGATCAGACCCCACATGAGAATCTGCTCAAGCAGAGAGCGGCAGACTGTGTGAGGAAAGCTGCAAGTTAAACTCTGCACTATGCTGCATCAGGTCATTCTAGCAGAGGGCAACAGCTGGGACCACATGCCCTGTTCATTTCCATCAGCAGTATCGTATCAGGCGTCCAAATACCTCCAGTTTATCCGTACGCATCAGTTTCTGCCCAGCAGAGCCTCCTGGTACTGTAACGGTAGGATTTCCGGAAACCAGGACAGGAGTATTTGGTAAAAGCTCTGCGGGAACCAAGCCCATCCCAGGAGAAACATGACTCAGGTAGGGACTAAAAGCCATCGTGGGGCTTGTTGCAAGCGATGGAGTCACAGGAAACGTTGTCTGTGTATAGAAAGAGAAAAAACAAAATATTAGTTAAAAAGCTCTCTCTTGGATTATCCATCAAAGCCTTGCAGTGCTTCAGTGCTTCAATCCTTTCACACAATTTGATTAGCAACATCAAAATGGTGTGCTCTCCAATCTGTTCACTTATTGCCATTTACTTGCGATCCATTCGTTTCTCCTGACTCACAAATTTGTGACTCATCCGAAACACAAGGCATCTTTCTTTGTCAGATCAAAGCATATTGATGATCTTTATAGTTTAATGACACAATTAAGGATTTCACGCCAGCAATTAGGGCAGGCCCAAATTAAACAGACTTCTCATTCCCAAATAAATGTCTTAGCTTCTGTATGTCTACACCACCATGCTGTACAGAGACCCCAGGGTAAACTGCAGCTTCAGGACCTGGAAGCAGGTAACCTCATTAGCTACATGGTTGAATTCACTACAAACCTGCACCAAGCTCAGCGTTATCATGGCTAGTCTGGCCTTAGGTAGACAAATAGGATCATTTTTAGAGTCTGGCGAGGCATCTCTGCTAGGGTACGCTTGGAGGTCTAGCATTCTGCACATCAGGGTTTGTTTCAGACTGTCAACAGCCTCCAGGCAAAAGCCATTTTGCAGGAGCATCCTGAGCCTGCACTCCACGTGAATGGCAGCAAGAGGACACCAAACTCACTAGTGTCACAACATGCCAGATCTCATGGCTTTGGAAAAAGCAGGTGGGTCATGGGCTTCGAAGAGCCACGGACACAGCATCCCCAATGAGACGGCTCAGGTGGGCTAGCACAATGTCCAGGACTCCAGCTGTGCTGTGAGGAGCCAATGTCCCAGTGAGGAGACAGAACAATGAGCCATAAAGATCTTGACTGCTTCTGATCTCTAAATGGCGCTGGGCAGGCCCTGCAAGCGCAGCAGAGCTTCAGTGCTGGTGGCCACAGCAGCTCCCCAGCGTGAACTGGGAAAGGAGCTGCCATTGTGCCAGGTGGGCGAGATCACACCAAGCTCCTAGGCAAGTGCTCAGGCTTAAGTCTGTGAACAGCCCCTACAGCCAGGGGGTTTGTGAGACCTTAAAGCACCAGATCTGAGGTGCATTTGGGAATGAAACCAATCCCTACTGACGGAAAATGTCCCCCCCACCCCACAGATCACCAGAGCCTGCAAGGCAGCGCTCCTGCTCCTCAGCCAGGGCTCGACCAGCCCCAGGGAAGCAGCCTGCGACTCGCAACCCTTTTCATCTACCCTTCTCTCACCCGCTCCACTGTGAACTCCAGGTTGCAGTTAAAGCTGCTCACGTTTGCAGGTGTACATGATGCTGTCCTTAGTACCTGGAGCCTCTGCTCAGCCATAAATGCAACTGTGCTTACAAAATGGCCTGGAGCGGGTTTTTTTTAGCCACAGGCATCACCTCCCACCCCCCCTTGCCTTTATTTTTGTACTTCTAGTCTTGTGGGTTTCTAAAAGAAACCACATATGGACAGCGTGTTTCTTGACAGCATCTTCATCCCAGTACTTTCATACGCTAGGCAACACTTTGCTTGTTGTGATCTGGAAGACGCTAGCCTGCAGTAACACCAGCCAAGCTGTCCTAACCTAGCTTTAGCTTAATGTTGCCCCCTTCCTAAGGTCAAAGTGACAGCAAGCAGCTCCTGGCTGATGGGAAAGGGGATGACAGGTCACTTCCCATACGTCCCACTTTCTCCTCCACGGTGAGAAGACACAGCCTCCTGAATCAGCAGTGCTGGGTGCTTTAAGTGTAGCAGAACCAAATAATCCTCTCTCTGGGATGGATTTCCAATCTTCCTTCTTTTGAGCCTGAGTCAAGCCCTGCTTCAGCTGATGGGAGACTTTAACAATTAAACCCAGAGATCTTCCAGTCCACAGCCCTTTATTAAATCATTTTCTTCTCTCTTTCAATTTTCCGTGGCTCCCAGACATTTTACACTTTTTGCTGCTGGAAAAGCTCTCTAAGGATCTTCAGGCGCTGTGACTCACTGTAGTGAGAAGACAGCATCCATTAGACTGTTTTCTTTTGTGCAAGCACCAGTAATTACAGTGGCATCTGCTGAACTTCTGTCACCATTTGCACTGTAAATGCTATTTTAAGGAGTTTCTCCAGCCTGGCCAGTCTCCACAGGGTTATCCTGGGGCCCAACACACGTTATCAGCATTTGTTTTGTGTACCCGTAGTAGCCCAAACCTCACAGCACATGCGGCCTGCACAAATGCACGGGCAAATCTACCTCTACATGTTTCCACAGCAGGAATCCTGGGTATCCTGACAGAGGAGGTGCAACACAGACATTGCTCCAAAACTTCAGGAGATCCTTCAAGGCAGGCTGCCCCTGCCTGTGCTCCCACACAACCAGAAGCCAGCTTGAGGACTGAGCTGGTGTCTGAGACAGGGGGAAGATGTTCCTCCCACTGACTGAATTCACCAGAAACCAGTGGGAAGGAGTGCGAAACTGGTGAAGAGATGATATACCAGCCCCTCCACCAAAGCCGGTACAAACTGGGAGGCAGGTCCCGCTCCCCAAAACACTGTCCCCATCTCCAAAGCTGTTCCCTCAAGAGCAGCCCCTCTCCTCGCTGGGAGCAAGGCCCAAGGGATCTGAACCCAAATGGAGGTGACCGGAGGAAAGATGTCCATGAAGAGCAATTGAGGAGAATGACCTACTCCTGATTCTGGGACCTGCAGAGAGGTGCACACAGGAGCAGGATGGGTTTTTCTTTATGGCTGCTGCTGGTTTTTCACCCGTTTCCATGCCCTGGCATCTGCTGCCACATTCCTAAGGTTTCACAACCACTTCTTCTGCCCACCTGAACCGTGCGCCTGGTGTCACTGACCCCACGGCCAGGGGACTGACACTCGGCAGCCATGCAGATGTCTTCAGCTGAGGCACAGCCAGAGACCTCGCTGCCCTTGCTCAACACGTTACACCTAGAAGCACTGGAGTTTTTAAGTCTGAAGCGTGCGATGCACACTGGAAACTGCTCCTTTGTAAGCTGGCATCAGGGAGCCCTGTATTTATTGTGGCTGATGAGGGGAAAAGATGGGCTGTGCTCACTGCCAGCCCCGACTGCCTGTCTTGGAGTGGGAAATCCAGTCTGGCTCATGCATCAGTACCAGTAATAAAGATGCTGCCAGCCAAATCTCTCCTCCCTTTACGTCTGTGCAGGTCCCTTGTGCCAGGCCTGTCCTAAGGGAATTTGCGCGAGTTTCTTCCTCGCAGCCAGCACCCAACTGTAATTTCTACTCCAAACACCACTGCTCTCCTCAACACATGTCCCATCCACCTCTTGTGATTGCACCCAGCCAGGAGACCTGACAGATCAATATTATGACTACACTGAAAAATTGCTGGTGTGCTCTAGGGTAAAACAGAGGGACTGCAAGTATCACCACTTACCCCTGCTGCCCCCCTTAAAGCTCTTGCAAATTGAGGAAATACAGGGGCAGGCTTCCTTGCAAACTACCTTTTATTAACCACAGCACATGGCAGACACTACCAGTAACTCCCGAGCAGAGGGAAACAGGTTACAGCGCAGTGGCAGAGGGGTCCAGACCGGTAACAGCTCATAAGACTGGCTTACTGAGTATTAAAGTGCTTGTGAGAATAAAATAAAATAAATAATAAAAAATAATAAAAAAGAAGCTGAAATGGCTGTTGAGAGAACACATCTCGGGGGAGGGCTGCCAAGGACTCCAACAGCTCTGAGCTCCTCACAGACCCCGAGCACAGGAGCCATTGGGTTGAAGGTATAAGCTCCCTTATACCTTCAAGAGGTATAAGAGGAGGGACCGTCCCAGGGAGGGGCATTTGTCACCACTCGTGGTGACAGAACCTGGAACAGCTGATTTTGTTAACAAACTAGAAGTTGCATTCCATTTGCCTAGCAGAAACCATACTAAAGCTAGAGAAGAAACACAGAGTGGGTGTGAAGAGGAAGGCAGAGGAGCGGCTGGTGTTCTGTGGAACACAAGCACTGTCTCAGCCACGAAGTGTTGATTCTGAGTTACCTCAGACCCTAAAAAGGGAAAGCCTGAAAATGAGAGACCCAGTATAAATGCAGAGGTGTTGACGGCCTGAAGGAGGGGAGACAGGTCCCTGCTAAGCAGCTACACATGGAAAGCACACAAAAACCAGTGACAGCTTTTATTATAATCTGGTGATAGAAACATAGAAGATAAAGATCTTGTACTGACAAGGCTGAAGACCCTGATATTGAAAACATAATTGATGCTGTTCAGAAAAAGCAAAAAAATCTGTGTTCCCCTCCAATGCAGCTGCATGGGACTGGCTGTAAAGCCACCCCTCTAACGTGAAGGCAGGAGTGAACCCAACCAGCCAAAGCACCCAGCTACCTACCACCACAGATGCTCGTTTCCCCAGTCCGACCAAAGAAACACTCCTAGCTTAAAGGATCTCTCAGTTGTGGGCTGCTGTAGTGAAAAAGTCAGGTGTTAACTGCCCACAGCACTGTCTCTTGGCAGATACCAGCTCTCCGGTGGGCCAGGGCACATCCATTCCTAGTGTGCCTTTGACTAGGGGCTGAGATATAGTTCAGATTTTTGTTGAACAGAACAAACGCATGCCCTACCTACTGAAATATGTACCAGCACTCGTTCCAAGCATCACTGGCCAAGTGAGTCGGTCGCCCTGTGCTTTAACCTCTCCATCGGCACCAAGGGGCAGCAGCAGAGTCCCGCGGCCTCAGGAGGGGATGCGGGGCTGGGTTAAAGCCTGGGTTGTCTTCAGAAGCATGGCTGACTCAGGGCTGTCAAGACACCTGGAGAGACAGTCCTGGCTACACAGCCCTTGACAGGAAGAAGAGATGAAGGGTTTGGAAACAAAGAAAGGGGAAACAACTTCCCAGGGCAGCAGCAGAAGCAGGTGTGTCAACATGGCCGTGCTCTACCCAACTGCGGGTTCAGACATGGCTAATGGCAGCGCCTCGCAAGCCACTGCCCTGCTCTACCAGGTCAATTGAGAGCCAGTGCTGAAGCACCTTCACGGCCAGCTCCAGAAGTCTGTCTCACACTGCTGCAAAGGGACAAAGCAGAATGGAGAAGGTGGGGATCAGGCCCAGGGTGCAGCACTTTTCGGGTGGCCTTGCTTTGGCACACACACAGCTCAAAGAGACCGTATCTGAGAAACCAGAGACAGCCTTGACCAAAATGGTTCTCCGTATTGATGCTGGAGCCCAGCTCTACCCACCTTCAACCTGACTTTTACACAGTCTAATGGAGACAGAGGCACAAAACCAGCCAATAGAGTTTCCAGCACAGCTCAACCAAAGCCAGCAGTCAAGGTGAATTTGTACTTTCAAAAACCAAAACTTTACTAGAGCCTTTCTCCTTAGTACCTACATCGTCTCTCCAAGGTCCCTCTGGACAAATACACCATGCTGAGTAAATACTCTGCTCCATGTCCTTGCCTGACTTGTTTTAAAGTGCTGTAGGAAGCAGTCTGTTTAAAACTGCATCATGGGCACCAAACGTTCACGTGATTCTCAGCTTTGCATAGATGGTTAGCAGCAACCATCAGAGAGCAACCAGAAACTTCACAGAAATAAGCTCACAATAGCAACCATTAATTCACACCTAGCAAGCTTCCATGAGCAGAGTGCAGCAGGCAGACCACCTGGGACACAGTTCTTCTCCAAGTAGTGCCTTCATTAAACAGCCACCATTGGGGTCCTGGCTCTTGGTTCAACGGGGAGATTAGCTCTTGCTGGATGTCAGTGGTGGTGCAGGAAGATCTGGTGGTGAATGTTTAGATGTAAGCTCACAGACACATTCAATGCCATTTCAGGAAGCATGGTGAAAAGCTGCTATGTCAAGTGTGGTTTTGGCTGTTTTTTGTTGTTGTTTTGGTTTTGTTTTGTGTTTGGTTTTTTTTTTTTTTTTAATACGGTAGCTTTCTGGTGAAAATGCACTTTAAAATGTCTAAGCATTCAGCTATTGTTTGGAGCTATTAAGCACGCTGTTCCAAATCTTGTCTCTGGCAAGCATCCCAATTAAGCAGACATCCCGTTGATCAGCTTTCTGATCACATGGGATTTGTTCTGCTGCTGCATCTGATATAATACTTTCTGCTTTGAAGAATTTCATGTGTAGCCAGAAGGAGGCCCCACCCTTCTCATTTAGAGAGAGGAAAAAAAAAATAATTCTCAAAGCCTGCTTCCACTGGCAGCATCTTAAGGAAATCAAAGGCAGGTGAAAGAGCAATCTCTTGTTTGTCCTGAAATTGGTGTGGAGCAAGTCGGGCAGCAGGAATGAGACCAAGAGCTCGTTTACTCTGCACAAAAAAGAGTGTGGGAAAGCAGGAAGGGAGTAGTCATCGCAGAACAAATTTTTATTTTTCTTCTTTGCCCAGGTCTCCCTCATGGCACAATTCAGAAACCAGGGCCCTTTCTCATCAGATAAGGTTACCTCTGAAATGAGAGCACTAACCAGACAAACCGACAGATTCAGTCTCAGAGGCAATTTAAAAGGCTGGAGTGAAATTGCCGGAGTGAACTGGACCTGCGAGATTGCAAAATGGGAAGATGGGAACTTTCCAAAGAGGAAATCCCAAAGATGTTTTGAATAGCCAGCCAAAGAGCATCCACTGTGAATTCCCCACAGAGGAAAACCCCAAACAGTAAAGGTTTGCTTTTCGTATAGGGCTAGGAAACCAGTGCTACCATTTTGTGGGAATTCAGGATTTCCTTCTGATGCACATGTACTTTCAAACTCCACAAAAAGAGGTGCAAAGATTACAGCAGATTAGAGATTAAGGTGCAGAGCAACTAAAGACTTTTTCTGTGGCCCATTTTCTCTTCTGCCTCACTTTTCTATCTTCAAAATGGGAAAAATAAACAGCATTTTCCCAGCTTACATGGCAGGGTGAAAATAAAGCTGCTAACACACACAGGATGACCAGAGTGAGGGTGAACATGGAAAAGCCTTCACAAGACAGGAGGAACACGCCAGACTGGAGAAATGTCTCGGTATGGTGGCAGAGCACCATCACGAAGGGACATTGGCCAGCTTTCCCTGCTGAAACACAGCTCCACCTCAAGCTTTTACACCAAACAGCACAACAGCCTCCAACAAGGAAGAACCCTTCACCAGTCTCTTGTGAGGATCAACCAGAGACACCTGAGCTTTCCAAAGCTGGGGTGGCAGATGCTGAGTCTGAAGCCCCATTTGGGCAAAGGAGCCAGGTGCTGTAAGTGGGACACCAGGAGGCCAACTGCAGGGTGGTTCACGGACTTGCGCACCTTCAGGCTGGAAGAGTCTGTCCTAGGGATCCAGCCAGAACCTCCTGTGTGGCACAGCACAGCACAAGGAACCTCACCCATCAACTGCACATTAAGTGCACATCCAGGAAAGATATTTAGCCCCAACTTTAAATGGAGAATTCCCAATTAGGCTCTCGGTTAAATATGTGCAGCTTATTTATGTTAGCACTGAAAAGCTGCTTCAAGACCTCTGACATTTTCTTAAAATATACATAGCGACAGACTCAAAACTCAGCTGACAAATGTCACCCCCTCCCAGATACACTAACCACCAGACACAAGCCATCCTCTCCCTGGTGTAACAGGGTTCTCCAGCCTGAAAACCTGTTTTAACCCATAGGCAAAAGCAGGGACAGATAGCAAAGGCTGCTCTGAACTACCTGCTCTGCAAACACCTGTCTCCCATAGGCTTCCCTCCCTACCTGAAGAGAAGCAAATCTTTCCTGCAGTTAGTATAAAACAGCATTACTGTGAAAAATAAGTGCTAGGGCTGTGAAATTAGCACAAGTCTCTGCTGGAACAACTGCAGTGAAATGGGTGTCTCTCCCAGACATAAAATAGAATTAAGGTCTGGGTAGGATTCATCTTCCCCAATTTTAGCCTGCTGGTACAACAGATCTGGAAGCGTGGAAGAACTCCAGCATCCTCAGCCCAGTGTAAAACAGCTATCCAAAACAGGATCCATTGGAATTGAGCCACTTGGGACTTCTGGGATGTACATGAATTAACTGGTCAAATATCTACCTGGTGGCAAGACCCTTCCACTTGATGCCCTGAATCTCGCAGATCCTTAGTTATCAGAAGAAAGGTGAGCCACAGCTTGCAAGAAGATGTGGAGGTAAAACCCAAGACACCCCTCTGGAAGATGCTGCCCAACTCTGTGCAGCACCACCAACTGCTTGAGCAAAAGCGGAGGGCTGGGGCCTCCGTAAGCAAACAGGGAAGAAACGTAGAGCAGCAGGAACCCCATTCTCTGCTGCAACTTACGATGGGCTGTAGCTGCGCGCCTGGGAGCATGAACTGCATCTGCTGAGCAAACATGGCTGCGGCTGTCTTCTGCTGGATCAGGTTGTTGCGTCCATTTATTTCAAGCTGTGTTTTTAAGTGTGGGGGAGGGTGGAGATATTTGCAGTTCTCTCGGGTACACCGGCCCTAAAAAAACATAACGAAACAGCATTTCAGTGCATGTAACACTCAGGGAAATTTAATTAAGGATTGTCTGGGTTACTGTAACATCACAATCACCTAGGCAAGGGGCAACTTGGTGGCTACTGTGCCTTTTTTGTGATTCTTCTATAGCCGTGCAATACTTAGGTGAAGAGAAGAGCAACATGACTTCTCCTGCAGTAACACTAACCGAATACTATCAAACTAAACCCAAGTTAAGCTTCCCAATGTTGTGGAAAAAAACAACCAAAACAACCCCAAACCCAACAACAGTAACACAAACATCAGTATTTTCAGAAGCTAGTGGCAACAGTTCCAGAAACAACAGAAATTCCCCATTTTCTTGTGTGGGTTGTTTTTCCCCTCCCTCCCAACACCAGAGCACTTAATTGGCCCTGACAACCAGACAGTGAGAAACAAAACTGTCTCCATCACTTCCCCAGCTCCACCAGATAAAACATTAAGAGGACAGCTCTGTAAGGCAGCACCTCTGGTCTTCAACACGCATGTACTGAGATGCTGAGAACTGGTAGTCACAGGAGGAAGAACAGAAACAATTTCCCCTTTGCACTTTCATTTCTTAAAAGCCACAGTATGTTGCATCACTCACTACTTGCCCTCCCTGCTCCCGAATAAACACAAGCCCTAGGGAAGCCAGTGGCTCCTAAAAAGCAAAGGATCACTAATGTTACAGATCACCTCAAATCAACTGAGACCATCACTTTTAAAAAACATCTATAAACTGTGCCTTGCTTTAGTAGTATTTGCAAGTAGACATAGGGAGATAAATACCAACAGTCCACTGAACACAGAAAACTGGTAACAATTTCTGTCATTAAGATGGAGTAATTGTTGAAAAATAGGTGTTTTTTCCCCTCTTTCTCTGTGTACTCCCCCCTTAAGAAACAGAGGCATAAAGAATACAAGAAACATTTTATGCAACTTTATGTGTAAATTTTATAACTTATGGTAAATTTTTTTGAGGAAGTAATTTTTCTGTAGCTATTCAGAGCCTAATAAAACAAGGCCAGGCCTGGGGACCACAGAGCTGCTGCACTACAGATAATTCCTAATTGTTCCTGCAGCCAGCAAAGGAGCAGGACCATCCGTTACCCAGCCTGTCCCTGGCACTCTCATCAAGGGCTGCACACTGAGTTCTCAGTCTCAATATAATTAAGTTTGCTTTCAGAAAAGGGGCGCATCAGGTGACCCCACATACCTGCTTCTGTCGGCAGGATCAAACGCTGCAGAGCTGTCACCCCATCACCAGGTCCACACGGGTCCGCCCATTACACACCACTGCACCCAGGGCACGGACTGGTGGAAACGCCCTGGGATGGGACCCTGCCTGCATCCTGGGGATTTTTTAAGACCTGCCTCTGCCTGTACAAATGTACAGGTGGAATCACTGGACAGTCTGGGTACCACTGCACAAAGCCGACACCACGATCCACCACAGGGACTGCTTTTGAACCCCCAGCCAGGCTCATCAGCATGCCAAGAGAGGGGCAGGTCACTGGCAAGCAGCTGAAGCTCTGCAAGCTTTATCCATGCTTTCCTCTGCTCCCTTTCCTGGCAGGGATAATGGCTTCACTGGGGAAAGGGCTGCAGAGCCCATCTGCAGCATGAAAGGGGCCATATGATGGAGCGTCCTGAGAAACAGGCTTCTCTCTTATCTGCTCCAAGGAGATCAGAGTTAAACAAAACTCTTGGCTCTGTTGTTACTTAGAGGCAAATAATTAAATGCAAGAAGTGATGGGCTAAACCCACTAGGACAGGAAAAAACACTCCCAAGCTTCAGCAGCCTGCCTTTGTGGAGTGAAACTCTCTGCCCTGCTCCTAGAAGAGCCCAGTGGCTCTCGACAATCCAACTCAAAAAGAAAGGCTTTTTAATACTATTGTTTTGGCTTCTCAGCAATCCAGCAGCCCCAGATCCCCAGCAGTGAGTTAACTGCTCACAGGCCCTAAGGACATGAATCTTCATCACCAGACACTTTCTTACATCTGTGTAAAGTGAGGGTAAAATGGTACCATGCAACTGGCTGGTCCTCAGACAACCCAGCGCTACTACAAGGTAAGTAACTGCATTCATCTGGAAGGAGAAAGAGACTCATCAGCACTAGGCAGGTTTGGGTCACCCTTCTCATGGCATCTTTCCAGCTGCATGAGACCAGGTCCCTCCACAGCCCTTCCTATCACCTGGGACCCAACAAGAGTCCAGCGTTCAGGCTCAGAGCACATCTATAGTATCCCACCCCTACAACTTCTGCGAGGCTCCTCAGATTGCTGCAGCCCAGGAGCAGACCTGCAGGTTGCCCATGGCCAGGCAGCTCCTCTACTCTAAGCTCCAGCCTTTGAGGGTTGCACATCAGCCTTGGAAATTCCTCCTGGTTGAAACGTGGCACAAGTTCTTTGGGTTGAGAAAAACACTATTTTCTACCAAATTTGGAATAGATCTGTGTAGATGTTTCTACACTGCAGAAATGAAGATGATGAAAAAAGAGCTACTATTTTTTGTAAACAATACTTAGAGGGCTTTCTTCAACTTGAAAACGACTTTGCTATTCCAACTGAAATTTTGCATGTCATTGATACCAGCCACCCCAGCTTGGTGTGAAGCTTTGTTCTACTTTTTTCTCAAAACAGAGTTTGTTTAATTCCAACAGGGGGTTCTACAAACAGAGCGCTTTTATTACCAACAAAAAATCCCTCCATACAGCATGAGGTCTTGATCCTGCAGACAGAGCTGTTGTGCGCAGAAACCAGTGCCCACACAGAGTACTACTGGTTTCAACGAGGACATGTATGTGCAAGGAACAGAGAGCTGCGCAGACGCTGCTGCAGAGTGAAAGCTGTGCAGTGCAGCATGGCTGTCAGCCTTCTAGGGCTCCAGGAAGACTAAATGAATCACCGCTGCACTCGGATTCAAAGCCACACCTTTAGCCTAGCTCCTCCTCGCCATCATTTTGATCCTCAGCATCATCAACCACTGCATTTCACCAGGACGGGTTAGAAGCCACAGCTGAGTCAGGTTCCTCTCTCCAACACCACAGTAGGTTCTTCATCTCTCAGACAATGAATTTTAGGAACTGATGATGTGACTGAGAGTGACACAAAGTGTTCCCAGTTTAGACATCCAGCTATGAAACAACTTTCAAGACATCTCGCTCTAAAGTGACGGGCACCTCTAGTATCCTCTGAACTCCAACACCAGTAGGGGTAATCCCTTCTTCTACACTTCCACCACAATGCCCACAGTTTTCAGTACTTCTTAGCAACACATACACTCTTCAAGACCAATTTCAGCTCTACGAAAGCCGCCAGAAGGACAAAGGAACTGCCATTCTTCACTTCTCAGTACCAGCTGCAACACAGCAGGGAAAACAACAGGGAACTGGTAGCAAATCTGCTGTGTGGATACTAGGCTGGGGACAAATAAGGACAACTCCATTTTATACCTGGGTGGCCTAGGAGCACAATATGAGACAATACAATAGGAGTCAGGCCCCTAAGTTTCAGATAAGCATCTTTATGCTAAAAGGTGCAGTTTTGGTGTGGTGACTAACTGTTGCTCCAGCACACGGAGTGCTCAGCAGAGGGCACAGGACAGTCCCAGTGCCCTGTAGAGACCTGCCGAGACACTGTCCGAGCCGAGCATCGCCCCAAAAAGCACCATTGTAGCACCTGGAGTAGGTCACTGCATGTGTTAGGAAGGCGCACGGTGCTCAGAGACTGAGCTGTGTCAGCGAGCAGCATGCTGAGCCTACTGGGACCAGCACAGCCATCCTGCTGTAACTGGAGGGGTTTGTTGCTGGTTCTATTAATTCAGCACCAGTATTGACTCCAGGGATGCTGCATTCCCACCCTGCCCCCGGTGGCACACAAGCCTGCAGCCAGGGAATCACCACCCAGCAACAGACTCTGCTGCTGGCCTTGGAAACATGCTAAATATAGCCCTATTTTCTGGCTCTTCACAAAATGGAAGGAGTCTGAAGGACCGTATTTCGTCAGCTTGTTTGCCAACTACAGCCAGGAGGGAAAAGCATATGGACTGCACTTCCCAAGGCTTGAAAAATGGATATTAAAAATAAATCATTAGAAGATTTTATAAGAGTACCTTCTCCCCCTTTCTTCCCACACACTCCCCCACCCTTACAGTAGGCTGCTGGCATGTGATTGACTCTGTGTTGCCAACTTAAGTCATGCTGTGATGGCGCATACTGTAAATGGCTGGCATCTCACACTAGCTAACGTGACAGCAGCTTGCAGTGCAACAAAGCCAGCTGTTTCAAGTGCAGCACTGACAGCAGCACACTTAAATGCAGTAGAAAAACCTGCATTACACCTGGCTGTTTGGAGTCTGCTGGGTTGCACCTTGTCATCTGCATCCGAGCTTGGAGGGATGCAAATAAAAGCATGCTGCCTACTGCACCAGGCGGGATGAATGTACCCTAAGCACGCTGCACAAATTCTCTTCTCACTGGCTGCTGAAGTGAGCTGAACCATGCTGCAGAAACAAGGCTTTCAGCACAAACCCAAGGCTCATTCACATTTGCACCAGTAATGCAGTTTGTTAGAATCTCTTTAACCCTGGATGCCAGTGAGGGGGTTCCAGAGCAGAGACGTTTCTGGTTTTAATGACTGCACTGTATGTCCTGTCAATCACTAGCAGTTCTCACGTGAAAAATCTTTATGCTCATGTTGCTTTTCACACACTGGAGGCTGCAGTAGGCTTGTGTCCTGACTGTGCTGTCTTTTCCACAGACACTGATGACACGTTCAATGACTGACAGCAAAAAGAATGAAAAGAGACCAGGCAGGAAAGGATTCCCATGTTTTGCACAAAACCAGGCACAGCTTGTCTACATAACTTTTCCCTGCGTGAAACAGCAGATTTCCACCCCCCCAAGAGGAACTCAGTGGGGAGGCACATTCAGAGATGCACTGGCCCTGCTTACTCAGTGCCTGTTGCTCCAGCGCTGAGGCACGAAACGCTCTCTGCTTTCCATCCCATTCAGCACACACACGCGGAGGCCTTCTTCTCCTGGCCAGGGATCTTGCACAGCTTTCGCACAACCTCAGCCACCACGGTGTCTGCCCTCGCATCTGGAGGGCAGAGACCATGCTGCAGAACTGCCCACAGAGCATGAGTCGTCATGCAACAGTGGGAGGCAGAAAGGGGAGAGTGCTGGGCTTCATCCCTGCGTCCACACAGCACAGCTGAGCACATGTATCAAGCAGCACATGCTGCTCCAGGTCTACCCCTACTGCTACCTGTTCTCTAAAAGAGAGGAACTGGGAGGCAGACTTGGTACCTGTTAAAGCCCAAGCTCCAAATCCTTCGTCCACCCTAAAGGGACTTGCAGCTTCAAAGTTACCCTCCCAGGAAAGCAAACCACCAGCATGTTGGGAACACTGTCCACCCACCACCCCAACTCAAGTGCTTTGTGCTCGCCATGTCCCTGAACAATTTGCTCCCGGGCTCAGCAACTGGCATGCTGGCTGCATCAGGCAGCTCCTCCCGCCCTTGCCACTGCATCGCATCACATGCATCTTCCTGCACAGGTAGAGAGCTGTGCTGGAGGGAGGGAGATGGCTGTCCATCTCACTGCTGAGCAAACACCTTCCACTCAGCAAACAACATCAAACAGCATGGAAATAGCATGTTTTCAACTGGAAAACAAAGGAGGCTGGAGCAGACAAGTCAGCCTGATCATTAGTGAATGTTACATCTCCCGGATAGGTGTTCATGCAGCCAAGCTGTCACTCACTGCAGTTCAAAGCCTTGCTCTGTACATACCTTATCTGCAATTCCTTTCTACAGGCTAATGAAACATTAAAAGTTACGCTGCCAACCGAGTCAGTGAGAAATACAACCTTGCGACCTCCCTTGAACATTGACCCTGGCACAGTACATCAGATAACTTCTGCTTAATAGCAATGCTTTTCTCCTTGCAGTGCTGGAGCAGCTCACTTTTAGAGAGGTTTTAAAGTTTAATTATGTACAAAGCACTCCTCTAATGTGTTCTCACGGAGCGCTGTTAACCCACCTACAAGGATCCTAAAGAGCAGGTCTAGAAGGACAGAGAAGTGACACACCACCCCTAGGCCTACACAGATCAACTTCACTTAGTTTTCTTCATACCAACTACTTGTGTATTTCCCAGACAAGGGACTCCAACACATCACTCTCCTTGCAGCCATAAAGCTCTTCCTGTTTTTCAACTGCAGTTTTGCTCCTTCTGCAACTGAAGCCTAAAACTTGACTTACCCTAGAGGGCCAGAACAGGAATTATTCCCTCCCTCTTTGAGGAAGGGCCTGTACTTAAAGGCTGCAGCCACATATATCCCCCTTCCTCAAACCTCTGCTCTAGACTATGCAAACCATGCTCTTTCAACATCATGAGCACAGTCTCCAAGGCTCTCATGAGGCTGCTCCCCCAGTCAGCCTGCACCCCTAGTCAGCCTGCACCCCCGGCAAGGTGTGTGCATGCACAGGGCTCCAGCTAACCCCTCACCAGTGCTGTGTAGGTACAAAGATTTTTTTTTTTCCACATGTCCTGCAGATGCTGCTGCTGCTTATACATCCCTGCATGACATTTTCTTTCCTTCTAACAGGGTAACGTTTTTGAGTCACACTCAACAAGCCTTTTCCACAACTACTGCCTACCCTCCCATGTTGCATCCTGCATCGTGTAGCTGATTTGCTTAAATGCAGTATTCCATACCATTTTTATTGAACTTGCACCCCTTTTCTACAGACTATCTTTCTGACCTGTCAAGGTTATCTGTAACTCCAGAGCTGGTTCCCTCTAGTTCCTCCCAGCTCAGAGCACCCTCCAGGTTTAACAAACATACTCTCTATTCCATCATTCAAGTCATCAAAACAAAAACCAAAACTGAACAGTCTCACCAAGCACATTCTTCCAGATTGCCACTGAACTCAGTTTTCCGAGCAGTTGTGGGCTGTCACATAAAAGTTTCTCCTATGCTTTGTTTCCTGTCTTGCTTGGAAACAGATTCAAGCCACGTCAGAGACTCCCAAATCTAATGCCAGTGCTCCATCCTCCATCCCTCTCTGAAATAATCCATCCCAAAGGCTTTCCAGTTCTACTAGTTTTTCTGCTCCTCTCTGGACATCTTCAGGGATGCAGGAGAGTTAGTGCTCTGCACCTCTCCTGTGACAGCTTTCCTATTTATTATCAAGCAAGCATTTGCACACAACATTTGGTACAAAGGACCCGGTGGTCTGAAATTACTTGTAACAGCAATAAAAAAACCACAAACAACAGCACAGCTAGCTGCTGACATTTTTCAAACACGGGTATAACACTCATTTACATAGAGCCCAAAGACTGCTGTTACGGTGTGGATCCTGCTGTGAACAGATCATAGCTGGAAAGAAAAAGCAAAACCTATCTTCTAGTTAGCATTACCAGATGGCAATCAGCCTCAAAGGGAAGGGAAGCAACATAGACTTCCCATCATAAAGAAGTTTCAAATTATGTGGATAAAAATGCTAGAGTTAAGGTTAATCTGGTGGCTTCCAGGTACGGACGATACAGACCCTGTGAAATGAATATTCTAGCTAGGAACAAGCATTATTCATGAATACATAATTTGCTGGAAATGGGATCCAAACAGTCCCTAAAAAGCACAAATCAGTTTTTTAACACCTCTAGGATGAGCTTTGCCTAACTTTTTCAAACATCACACCTCCATCAGCCACCTCCCTGAGCCTGTGCAGACAGATGAGGAGAAACCTGCTAAAACCATCCTACATGTTATTTTGGCCTAACTCAGCTCCCCTGCCGTCACTCAAGAAACCTCTTCAGATTTTATGCTGTTCTGAAGGATGCTCTAAGCTGCAGCAGCAGCAGCGTGTCAGCTCCGACCTGCGGCTGCTCAGGTGAAGAGGGATACGTCTTTTGTCAGGGAACAGAGGACAAGAGTCAGACCTGCCTTTCCACACAGCTTCAGGGGAGAAACCTGAGTATCTATCGCAAGCTCCCAGGGCTACCAATGTTCCCAGCACTCTCAAGGCAGCCCCAGCTCGTCGCTGAACCAGCGGCTGAATTTCATGGCTTCAATGAATGTCAGGTCAAGCCCCTTCTGAGCAAGCCTAGACTTGATTTTGACTGAAATGAGTGAACCCTGACGTTCTGCATGATTTCAAATGAAAGCAGGTGACATTTGGCAGCTACGACAAATTTTGGGTCCTTTTGAACTGAAAGCTCAGAGCAAAGCTCAGTGGCATGCACAAGTGCAAGGCAGCTAGAAAGCCCTCGGAGCAAACCAAGCCGAAGTGCTGCACGTGCCCTCATGAAGTGAGGCTGGTGCATTCTACAGAGTCCCAGTCTGCCCAGTTTTCCTCTCCCTACAGTTGTGGGGCTGCGCCCTGGGAGGCCAACTGGGAGGTAAAAAAAACTAACTGTAGGAGTTTAGACTTAAAAAAATCATAATCCTCTCCAGCTTTAAAAAAAGCAGGTCGGACAAACACAGCCACTGCAGTCCAAGTAGGGTCTTCATGTCCAGCGAGTTAGAAAAATGCAGAAGGAATGGGAAGCAGAGACAAAAATCCCTGATTAGGACATTGGTGCTGCTCTTCAGCCTCCCCATCTCACCCATGCAACTGCCCTGCTAGGGTATTTTTTGCTTTGCAGGGAGACGGAAGGAAGGTCAGGAGGAAGAAAAACATCAGCATCATTTTTGCAAATGTATTCGAGTCCAGGCAAATGCCGCCAGCAGCCAGCTGAGGGGACTGCTGAATAAACACTGTGACAGACCTGTAACACCTCCATCTCTCCATCATTCTGGCCTTTGTCCGTAGAAGCCAACCTCCATCACAGACACAAACCACAGCTGAAGACCTCATGCCCCTGTGTGCCACTGTCTCGGGGCATATGCTTGTGCTGAAGCCCTTTCCAGCACAGGACTGGAAAGCAAGCTGCCCCTTGCAACCAGACACAGAGCCGCTGTGGCACATGGCCACACTTAGGGGGCTTTGGTCATCTACCTATCGTGCAACTGGAAAGGTCACCATCAATAGGCATTATGGGAGGAACAGCAGCATTTTGTCCAAGCAGTGGACATGCTTCCCATCGTGTGGCAGAAACAGTTTAGCAGCTGAACAATTTCTCCAGTTTATATTAAAAAAAAAAAAGTATACTAAGCACACAATATTCATCAATGCTTATAAATACTTAAAGGAAGGATGCCAGGAGGATGGGACCAGTCTTTTTGCAGTGGTGCCGAGGGACAGGACAAGGGGCAATGGGTACAAACTTGAATATAGGAAGTCCCATCTGAACACGAGGAGGAACTTCTTTCCTTTGAGGGTGGCAGAGCACAGGCTGCCCAGAGAGGTGTTGGAGTCTCTGACTCTGGAAACATTTCAAACCCACCTGGACGCCATCCTGTGCAACCTGCTGTAGGTGACCCTGCTCTGGCAGGGGGGTTGGACTAGATGATCTCCAGAGATCCCTGCCAACCCTGGTAATTCTGCGATTGCTTCACTCACACCAGGGTTAAGAGACAGTCATCAAATGCAAAATGCTACGAACGAATAGATGCACAGTGTGGACAAATCCTACTGCAGATGCCAGTCCTTTCAAATAGTGCATATAGAACTGCAAGTCACTTGAACAGGGTGTTTCTCAAGATGAGATGCACTCTGCTGGGATTCAAGCATGCTTATCTAGGACTCTCTCACAAAGTCTGCAGCCTCAAAACATATGTCAAGCTCGTTTTTGTTACACAGCTCAAACCAGAGCAGGAGAGAAAAACAAAGCAGAGACAGCAGTGTTTCTACATCACCATCTCCCTTTCTGGTATTACCTTAACCAGTGACAGTTACTCGCAGCTATTGCCAAGGACTTCAAGCCACTGAACTCGGCAGGCAAATCCAGCTCCATACAGAAAGGATGGCTTGTTAGCATGGAGCTCAAGTGTTTAAACAAGTACCATCACCCCACCATTATTTTTTTTTAATTTTAATTAGAAACTGGGGGGACACACGAAACTACCATATTCCAATAGACTCTAAGCAGCCACAAGCACCAGCCTAAACTCCCAAATCCTCATTCACCTGGCAATTAGGGAACCAGAGAGCTGCTGTGAGTGAAGTTTTACTTTTTGCACATTGCTGAATACAGCAATGTTCTGCTGAATTTCCCCAAGACTGCACAAAGAGGTCGTGGCTGTCCTGCTTTCATGCAGGATTTTCATTCTACGCTGTTTGTTATACTTGAAGGTTCTTAGAAACTCAGAGCAGTTATTTTGTTGGGGAAAAGCCCTGTAGCTCCTTCATTATATTTTTACATCTTGACAACTCTTTCCAGCTCTGTTCTCCTGCCAAGCTCTCTTCATTCAGGCCAATGGTATGCTGTGTTATACTCAATGAAAAACGTGTATTGATTTTAACATTTTTGGTTTGTGCAACATTTTTGCTTGCTCCAAGTAACGGACAGTGTTTACCAAGTCCAAGAAATATATATTTAAAGAGTATGGCACTGTCAAAGTATATTTTTTATGAGCTGTAGAGCCACAGAGCAGAAAAACATGTTTATCTGACAGATTACTACTTGCAACGAACAGCAATCTCATTCCACAAAAGAGAGAAATAAAGACTTCATCGAGCTCTTTTCTTTTGTATCTGCTGATACGCTTTGGCTAGGCTACGTTTTGTGAACCGTATCAGTCTGTTACCACCACATATCTGAAATGAGGTTAGAACAGAATAGACGTATCACCAATTTAGAGTTCTGATCGTTTTTAATGTCTTCCAAGTATTATTTCACTACTCTCCAAGGTTCAGGAATGTTAAAAGCATAATAAAATAGGCTTCTTTAATACAGTATCAAATACAGGCTCTCTCCAAGCAAAATAAGCTTTTACAGACATCCCTGGCCACAGACCTGCTCAAGCAACCGATCGATAACAATTACGAAGGAAGGCATTTAGTGCCCGGTAAAGAGACGGCCTTTAGAAGCATGTCTAGCCCTGGGATCACTGCGTGTATTTAGAGTAGGAGGCAAAGCAGGTGACATCCTGTGACGTTAATACTCCTGCGGGTGACTGTTTCAGTGTGGGACGATTTGTAAGTAAAAAAATCAATTCTACCTGGAAGATAGAAACACTGGCACGTCATTGATTTTTCTTCTGTAATAAATTACAAAAAAAACTCATGCCAGCCTCTGGAATAATATTGCACAAGTACTGTATTAAAAAACCACCACAAAACCCCACAGAAAAACAAACAAAATAAAACTTCTAATATGTCTTCCACCTTTCATCTCCCTCAGTTCTGTCCCTCACGACTGCTATTACACCAGGTCAACTTTTGAAAATACCAAGTGTAGTTTCTCTTGTCCCTTAAATCACTTTTTTGTCACAAATCCCATAATCCAGTTCTACAACTTTCACTGGCTGATTGAATCTGTCAAGGTCATATGGAAAGTTGATGCTTCTCACCCTCCTCTACCTACAGTGTCTGTTGAATATTACAATTGCAGCAGGCAAACCACACGTAGACAGAACCCAGCAAAGTACATTAAAGCCCAGGAGAATAAATGTTAAAGCACTGTGTTCATGAATACAAATACCGGACGCATGACCACCTCCGGCAGCCTCACTCCTGGAGTTTACACAAGGCAGAAGACAAACAGGGAAGCGCAGAGATTGCTAACTAAGTGTCTGACCCAAACCCTCCCGCCTCCTGTCCTGTGGACGGCAAAGCTGTGCTCACAAAACCTCGTTCTCACTGTGTTTTGGAAAGCAAAATGGAGATGCAAAGGAAAAGATTTGTGGGTGGCAGAGTCTGGTGTGGGGTGTGGTGGTTTGAGTTTTTTTTTTTTTTTTTTGATAGAACTCGACAGAATATAACAATTTACCAACTGAGGATTAGCCCAATTTTTGTTTGTGTTGTTGCTTTGCTCAGAAAGTAACAGCTTAACGGGCACAAACAGATTTCTGGTTTTCAAAAGATAATGAAAAAAACTTTAAAAAACAATTTCATCTGGGCTGACAATTCCCAGGGAGAATCTTCAGTCTGGAAAAAATAACTCTGCAGGATGTGCTTCAGCCTCAGCTACGGAGGGGCTGCCAGGGGGTAATGCAGCAGCACCCCAAGCGGGGAAGGATGCTGGCTGGGCTCTGCTAAGCATGCTGATGACTCCTGCTGGGGCACACCATGGCACTGCCACCCTGGCTGTCCACCCTTCGGCTGGCAACACCAAGATCTGTCAGAACAGGACACGACAGTCCCTCTCTGCATTATCGTAACCCACCAGAGGAGGTGACTGCAAGGGAGCAGGCACATGCAGCAATACAGGAGGGTGATGCCCTCAGTTGTGTCCCCAAGATTTGCTCCCAGATGTCCGTCAGGGCCCGGGGGTCTGATGCTCCAAGGCACAGGATACCCTTCTGCTCTTTTCTGAGATCTGCCCAACAGCAGAGAGGGACAGAGCAAAGCTAGCTCCCCCTGCCCCTCATCCTGATGCCCAGCCCACTGATGTCCCCAGCTCCTCTCCGTCCCATTGCTTGGCTCCCTTCATTTCTTCCCTGCCACAGACCGAAGCCCACCCCTCCAGCCACAGCGGTGCCTCTCGGCTACAGTAAGCTTCACCAAAGACCAAGGTTTGTCCTCATGCTCTTGTTTCAGCTACACATGCTGGGCAGGGCTGTGCACAGCACCTCACCACCCCCTTTGCTCCAGCTTAGCAGAGAAGCTACCAGACTACCAGGAGAAGGGCTGAGGGAAGATTTAGACCAGAAGACCTTTTTTTTTTTTTACAATGAGGGTGGATCAGGGGGAACAGTTTTAAACTGAAAGAGGGGAGATTCGGATTAGATATTAGGAAGAAATTCTTTACTCTGAGGGCGGTGAGACACTGGCCCAGGTTGCCCAGAGAGGCAGTAGATGCCCCATTGCTGGAAACATTCAAGGTCAGCTTGGACAGGGCTTTAAGCAACCTGATCTAGTTGAAGATGCCCCTGCTTATTGCAGGGGGGTTGAACTAGATGGCCTTTAAAGGTCCCTTCCAACCCAAACTATTCTATGACTGTGTGCCACCAACTCCACATGCCCTCACTCATCTCTGAGCAAAGACCGAAAATCTTTCTGGTCCATGTCAGGCCTCAGATTTCACACCCATGGTATAATGAACTTGCTGCCTGTCAAAGGATTAAAGGTGCAGACACAAAAAGCACCTTCAAGAGAGCTCTTGCGGCCTGCTAAGCACAGCAGGCAAGGACCACAGATCTCACACGGGCCCTGGCTTCCAAAGCGGGCATCCAGGCCAAGCGACATTGAATCACAGCCCTCCTTCATCTAGGAGGCAGCAAGGCTTGAAGAAAAAGGAAGAAAGAAAAACAAAGAAAAAAAACAAAAACCAAAGAAAAAGAAAGCCTGCCTTGCCCTAGGCAAATATTCCACCTCGGTTAGCTTTTGCAGACTGATCTGTTTTAGTGTGTTTTTATTACAGCCAGTAACATATGCACATTTAAGTCACAGAGGGGATTTTTCTTTTAAGAAAACACCTTCAGAAGTGCTCTTTAAGAAGTGCCTGGCACTAGACAGCTGATACACGACAGATCTTTGCTCCCACCTCAAGTGAAAGGGAGGTTAAGGCAGTGTAAATGTTTGTTAGGAGTTGAGCCCATGGAGCAGCACAGTAAGATGCGGCAGCAACACGACAGGCCTTTTTCCATAGAGGTGAACACGACGGGCTTGCAATGCCAAGGATAATGCACTGCCATCTCCATGGGCAACAGCAGAATTTTGTAATAACACAGTTCTGGGCTAAAACCACAAGCAGTGGGACATGTTTAACTGCCATCCACATGCACTAAGTCACAAGTACCATGCAGGCAGCCAGCCTTAAGGGACAGGATGCCAAATTCTGTGCCAGCATCTGAAAACCTGTTAATTTATGATGGATTTATTAAAGCAGCCTCAGACAGAGCAAAACTTGTATGGGTCCTAATTACAACACTCTTCACAGAGGCCTGGTTCCCCCAGTCTGTTACCCAGTCTTGTGAGGGTCTGTGCAGGTTCACACGCCCCTACCTTGCCCAGCCAAAGCCGATCCCTGCTCTTGTCCCTAACTGAGCACAGCCAAGTAATAAACCCTTCCCAGGACATCCCGAGTCAACACGAAGGCTGCAAGGCAGCCTGCTCAAGAAGGCTGGCTGCTCACCCTGTACGCCACACTGACCTACAGTCCCAGAATTCAGAGTCGCTACGGTGGTGTACAGCCTAGAGACCCCAAAATCTAGTAAGAGCGGTCTGTTTTCTCCACAAAATGCCAGGAAGGGGGATTAACTGATAATGCATTTTGTAGAAACCATGATTCCAGACGCTGATTAGATCTGTTCCTTCTCCTGTAACAAGAGCTGCAGGACAGGACATTGAAGAGTCCTTATTGGGTGGATGTACCCACTTTTTCCTGTGGGATGCAGCTTTTGCCCTGTCAGAAATCCTGACCTAAATTCTCCTCTGAGTGGCACTGGTATAAGTGCCAGAACAGCTAAGAATGGAATGTGTCGTGTGTGTGCATGTGTGTCCATCCATCCATCTGTCCCAGCAGACCAACATGAATGGAACTGATCAAGGCTTTAGTTTTGTTTGCTTGCATTTCCTGGAGGTTGTGTTTTTAATAACTGCCAGATTCACTTATTTAGGTTTGAGAGCACAACAGAAAAGCTGGGGGAGGTAGAAGCAACTAAAGCATATCCATGTGGACATGCTTGCTTATTCGGGCTTCACTCACAATAAGCAAACTGATCAAATTACTGTGGGCTTTTTCTGCCCTTGCCGCATTACTGCTCTGCTTTCCGAACTCCTGCCCTCAACTTCTACTCTGAGCTGCTTATCCTCGTCCCGGTCATTGGCACAGTACAGACCACCCGATGCTCAACCTTTTGCAGGTGAGGAAGAATGCAAGGATTAGCTTTTCAAGGCTGTTTTCTGTTAGAAAGCAATCTCGACAACATGACTTCCTCAGGCAGGCAGACACACCTGATCTCACATAGTCTGCTTCTGCCACTGACAAGAGATACCTTCAGATACAGCACAATCCCCTCCTAAAAGGGCAACAAGAAAAAGACCTTTTGCTGCCCTGTACAACCAGGATGAGTCAGCTGCAATGCAAACACTCATTTGCTTTTAGGTGAGATGGGCCCATACCAGGGTTTTTTTCTGCAAGGAAGAGTGACCTTTCCTGAGGACATCTGCAGCCTCTCCACCATGTGAGAGGAGTAGCTGCAAAGAAGCTCCAGTGTCATTAGCGAGTCTGGAATGCAGCATGACGTCAGCCAACACCCAGCTGGAAAAAATGCTCTCACTTGCTTAAACCCAGATAGATGGACTTCTGATAGGGCCCTGGCAGAAATCCCTGCGCAAACTTTGGGCAAGTACCTCTGATACAAAGAAAGAAGGAATATGAAGGGAAGTGCTAACACTTTTCCTCTGGCTGGGCTAAGCTCTGAAAGGATGTTTAAAATAATTCCCTGAGAATTAGCACAATCAAAACAATAACAACAAATTTTTTCAGTGGTGTTTCTGTCCTAGCTACTGTGAGGTCTTTCCTGAGTAAAGACGTCTAAAGATTTTACATTAATGTGGACTCTTCAAAAAACCCATGTGGAGAAACACAAAACAACAACAATGAAAATCCTCTTAATTCAATCTGTGCTTTATCACACAAGGCCACAGCAGGGGATTTTTGGCTGTGGGAATACAAATATTCATCAATGCTACAGCTCAGTGTCCTGCTCCAATTACTACCCAAACACAGAACGAGACGGTCCCATGCGAAGACTTTTCAGTCTAAATACACCAGACTTGGTGGAAAAACCCCAGGTGGCTAGGGGAAGCCTCAGCACCAAGACTGCATGCCAGCCGCTCCCGTGTGGGACTGCTGCCGCTGCAGCTGCGATGCCCTTGATGCTTTCCGAACTCCTGCCTCCCAGCAGCAGGCAGCCCGCCCTTCCCATCTCTGCATCACTAGCTAAAAGCAATCCTGCCCATTTGCCTCTCACAGCCCCCAAGGGACTTCCCCCCCGCCCCCCAGCTCTCCCAACTGTGGCACAGGAGCGGTTTGAGTGGGCTCTGGTGACAGAAGCGTGACAGGAGCTGGCAGGGAGGCTGTGCTGGTGCTGCCGGGTAATCCACACCCCGCTGTGCCAGCCAGCAGATGCTGATGAAGCCGACAATGATGGGTGGCAGGGGTCCTTGCTGCATCCCCAAGCTCCCCCGTCTCGTGGGAGAGTACCCTGGGGAACTGCTCTCCTCCTCCCCCTGAGTCCTCCCCGCCTCTTTTCCTCGTGGTCCAAATCGCAGCTCGGTGAAGGTTTCAGACATCCCTGTCCTGCTTTTATCAATCCTGATGGCTCTCCTGCTCCCAGTGCCTGAGTCGCTCAGCCTGCTTGCCTTGCTCCAGCTCTCACTCTGCAGCACACCACGGAGGCTTTACAGGCAACATGACTGACACAGCAGGGAGTCAAAGTCTGCAGGGAGGTTGACCGTGGTGATTACTTCTTCATCTGCAAGTACACCAGATGCACTGAGAAATAAAAGTGACTGCTGAAGCAACAGAAGAGGTGGAGGGCAAGAGACTTTCCGGGTTGCCTTGTTGAGTCCCTGCAGACACCACACCTAACGACAGGGACAGAGAGGACACGGGAGCTGCAGGAGGGCTCGGGGACTAATAAGCCCGGAGGGAAGGAGGAAACAGAGCAGAAAGGAGAAACGGGGCATAAGGCTGCAAGTCTTGTGCCATGGGAACAAGATTTGGGAGGGCTCCTGCAGAAAGTACCAGGTGCACCTTTAACACCTTCTCCTACAGCACTTGAGAAGGAGCAACAACCCCTCCAAAAGACAACTCTCTGCCTTGGAAATCTGTCATTTTATGAGACGAGTTTCCCTCACAGGGAGGAAAGAGCTTTCCTTCCTACAGCTGACCTCAAACACCATCACTTCTGCCACATCTGGATGACCTTCCAAGCCCTCCTTGAAGGCTCATCTACAAGTCCAGCTTCCAACTCCCTGCTGCCCTGGCTACTCAAGTGCCTACTGCATGGGCTGAAATCTCCAACCCTGCAAGGCTCTCACTTCCTCCTGCCAAACTCATCCAGCGCTTGCTATCTGCAGCATCATGTGGAAGGGACCCCGGGAGCAGAGTCCAAGCACTGCACGCAGCACAACGCTGCACAAACCGACCATGTGGGATGAAGCATCATGTAACAGTGAGAAAGCAAGCTTTACTCACGCTCTGATCCTTCAGGAGCTGACAGCAAGAGGAAGAAACACCAGTCAGCAGGATCGGCCAGCATGGTTGGGATTACATGCTGAGGTTTTGTTTTCAAACTTTGCCTGGTTATGGTGGGGCTCTTTAAGGACCTAATCTCCGTGTGACTGTTCCGAGCACCAGCCATGCCCCTGCGGATAACAGGGACTTAGAGAAGCACCGTCTAATGACGGCTGCGCTCGCTGGCAAGCTGGCTCCAGCTCTGCCGTGTCTGTGCTGCCCCGGCCGTCTCCTCCACCCCAGCCAGATGCTCCAGGCCTTCCCAAATGCCCCTCTGTTTGAGAGCTGTTTTCTCTCAATAAGCACCCAGAGCTGCTCACAGCACCCCAGGGCTGCTCACTCAAAGCAGAAGTAAGGAGACAAATAGAGTTAAAGCAGCACAGTTTGGGCTAATGGCTTAAATCCTCATCAGAATCTGGTGTGGGTCCTGCAGAGATGTGGGCATCACTAATGCAACTCAGCTGATCCCAACACTCCTGTATGTAGTGGTTGTTTTGGGCCTTTTTTTCATACCTGTGTAAGAGAGACCAGCTAAGAGCAAGTACTGTGCTAATGCACAGTATATTCAGAGGCATGCTAAAACTCAGTGCACACCACTAGTCAGTCATCTGACTGGGCAATGCCTTGTGATACCACTCCTGGTCTGCAGGACTAGCTAAACTGCTCCCGGTTCCCATTCTCGGGATTGTTAATTAAAGCAGAATTTGTCTCCACTTTTTAATAGTGCTCTGCATACCTACCTCAGTGAGGGGTGGGGGCCAGCAGCATACCCAGCATCCCCACAGCAGGCGCACTGGGCTGGGCAGTGGGTCTTTCTCTCTACTGTGCAGCCAGATTAGTTTTAAACAGTACAGTAAGAGAAAACTTCTCCCCCAGAGCGCAGGCTGCCACCTTTCAAACAAGGTCAGACACCAACCTCCTCCCCCACCGCCAATGACCTTATTAGCACTGATCATGATTCTAATAATATCCTGCATTGTAAGCAGGCCATCTGCCATAATATTTCACTACAAACATGGGAGATTGCTTGGTTTGAGTATGCCCAGGTCCCAGCAAGCCAATTGTCCCCCTTCAGGAATACGCATCTTCCCCACAGCTTTAAGCTAAATGTTGCAGAAAGGCACCTCAAGCTCCCAGCCTGGAGTTCAAGTTCACAGAGAACAGCACAGAGCTGTGCCCAGGGGCTGGCTTCAGACAGAGGAGGATGAAAAGCAGAGTTAGAGGTTAAAAATCCATCACTCCCGCATCAACAGCCTCCAACTCCTATGGACAGTGGGGACACCGAGTAACCATGTCACTGAAACCCAAAACCAAGGCCAAACACTAACCAGATGTTCAGAGAGTCAGAAGTAAAGTGCCAAGGTTGCCAAGAGGAGAGAGCAGTGTTACTTTCTACTGCATGGACAGCAGAAAGGTTTTATTGTTCTAACACAGTAGCTATGGTTAAGCTGAATATTTTCACTGCCATTACTGGAGGGGGGGCTTTTGTAACAGACAGGTAAACTTGCAAAAGAACTAACAGCGTTTGATAGCTATTCATCTAGAAAGAGCCAGGGTTTGAAATGCTTACTCAGTTAGGGCATCTGTCTAAAAAACCCAGTCTTGTTACTACAGTAGCTCAGCTCCACTCAGTCTTCAAAGACATTTTCTTTGTACTGCTCCTGTGAGGTCAAGAAGTGCAGTTAGGCACAGAGACTGACATTACCACACTTCAGAGCAGCCTGCATCATCACAAGGCTTTGAAAGCTGGCTTTCCAAATCCTTGGCCTTTCCTCTAATCAAAAGGCCATCATCAGGCACGGCAACAGGGGCTACATAGGGCAAAAAAGGGGGTCAGTGCCTGGTGCTCTGCTGTTTTATGAACAGCAATAAAACAACATTAATAAGCCATAAGTAAAACTGTGCCTGTATGGGGCAACATTCACCCAAGTGCCTCAAAGCATTGATTTTAATACCAGCCTAACAGTATTTGTAGGGGTAGATTTTCAAAGAGCTCAGCTCCTCACTTGAAAATCTAACCACTTATTTAAATGCTCTGTGGGAGATGTCAGATGATGGGCTCTCCAGAAAGCCTGGCACATCTTGTTTATATTAGTTTTAAAGCTTCCAAACAACTCAATTACTTAAATGCATGTTACTGCACCCTCCTTCAGATGGGTGAACCAAGTGGCAGAAATCTATTGTCAGCAAAGGGATTACATCAAACCGGTGCTATGCCGCTGAAGAAATCCATCAACTCCACATGCTCGTTCAGAGCCATTCTCCTCCGAAGACATCTTCCACCACCTTTCCCTCCGCTGGCTTTGCTGGGCTAATGCAATCATGAGCAAGAGAAGTAGCTAGGTAGCTTCACTGACACAGCAGCAAGACAGGACACCATGGGCAACCGTGGGCCTATGTTTACAAGGATCCTCTTTGCCCCAAACTCTCTCCAGGGAAAGGGACTTGCAGGCTTGGGGCGTCTATTTGAATCCCAGTGTTAGCTACTGCTATAGATCAGGGCCGGAAGACGTAAAGCTTGAACCTCCTTCTCCACACATATTTAGCAGTGCCATGGTTTGTAGCACAGCATCCACCAAGGTGCTAGAGCTTACTGTACCAACACACATCCCTCGCTTGGCCAACCCGACTCACAGCCATGCAAGAGTAAACGCAGGAGCTGCCGCAGCTTGCTGGCTCGCCTTCAGCGTCCCATCTCCCTCCATCAGTGCAGAGGAAACCACCGGGGCTGCATTCACGCTGGGTCACAGATCCAAGCAGATGTGGCAGGACTGTAAGCTCCAGGTGCAGGCGCTGAGCAGATGCAAAGAAACCCTCCCAAACTGGAAGGCCAAAGGTGGCAGACGAGACGACCACAGGCAGTTCTCCCCCTGTGGAGAATGGCTGAGGACAGGTTCCCCTCTCCCAAAACCTGAGCAACAGCTCACTTTCAGCACAAGAAACTCTTTGCTGCCCACAGGAATTCTACAGTGCTTAAAATCAGGCTAAAGTATTTTGCAGAACTGGAACCTCAGTCTGGAGGGCTTTGCCCTTAAAAAAGGAAAGTAAGCCTCAGGAGCAGGAGATGGCATGCCGAGGCCCGTGCAACATCACAATATGCCCATAAAAGGTTTCAAAATGTATCTGCTTAAGTACTCACAGCAGCTCAGAAGGGTTTAGAGTCACATCCCAAAAGAATTTATCTTCTGCTTTTTTAGGCAAGTGCGAGCAGCAGTCAGCACTTTACCATCATCTTCCCAACCAGAAAACCAAGGTTACTCTTGGCTGATATTAATAATGTAAATGCTGCTGGCTTTATCCTTTGGGGATGGTGGTTTGCTCACGCCACAGGGAGACGACCGGGGCAATATGAGCTGCAGACAGGAGTGGAGGCTGGCAGGAAAACAACACTGCTGAATTTGCTTGGCCTGCCTCCCTAAAGAGGCTGGCCTCCAAAGTGCGGTCTCAGGACAAATCTGTAGCCACTGCTCTGCTTTCCAACACGTTCAAGGGAAAACACACACAAGTCTGAGGCCCAAGGAAAAGCTGTAATGAACTAATTCATTAGCTGCAGGAAGAAAGAGGACAGTGGTCCTGTGCCTGCGTCTTACACCAAGAGTGCCTCCCAATGCGCCAGTCTGCACCCACACCTCTGCCAGCCTCCTGAACCTGACCCAGGGACACCACGCCTGAGACTGGCGCCTCCAAACATTGGGTAACAGCAAAGGCATCTGCCCCTTTGTGGGCAAGCCCTCTGGAGATACATGGGGTCAGGAGGTCTGGGGCACAGACAGTGCTCTCCGTGTTCAGAAACAGAAGACCTTTAGAGGACAAACACAAGGCTGGACCTGTTGCTACCCTGTGACCATGCGAGCTCTTCAGTGTCCCCCTCATGAGTCAAACCCCGGCCTCGCCCCAGTAGGGGCTGCCCACCCCTTGGGCACTCCAGGAGAGCTACCAAGACACTCTGCTTATGGGTACCCACAGAAGGGCAGAACAGTCCCAATGAATTCACCTTCCAGCACAAGATGGGCGCCAAAGACCCACCAGGATCCCTCCCCACTGATCCTTTAATACCCATCAGGCCAAAGCCACCCCAAGGGTGAGAAGACTACCTTGGAGACTCTCACTCCCAGGCTGGCTTCAGCAATGGCACATACTGGGCAGGAGAAGAGTCACCTTGCCTTGTGCCATCAAAGGAGTCAGATGTGGGACAATCCTAGAGATCTACCAGAGGTGGGAGAGGATGCCAGGAAGAGACATACTCCTCTCTACAGCAAGTCATGGCAGACATGAAGAAAAGTATTCAGAAATGGCTTTCACTGTTACTGATATTAGTTGATGAATGTGTCCATGTTGATCAAGCCCGCACAACAGTCCTACAGCTTTACATGCGGAAACCAACCCAGATGCTTAGATTTGCCACACACCCACTGCAAAGCAAATACCCAAATTCATCTAATATCCACCCTCCACATGAGTAAGAGTCTGAGGTCTGTTAGGTAGCCCAATCTGGAATGAGGGACCAACACTTTCAGGAGGAAGATGCCCAAGCCTAATCCATTAAGAAAACATGAACTCCAAGTATTTGACTACTGCTACTACTACGAACGTCACACTGACAGCTTTAGAGAGCACTTCCCTTTCAAACAACTCCCTGCAAGCTTTCTCATAGGCTCTTAACATCCACCTCTGTACTGACGGCAGCAACCTCTGACTGACTGGCAGTTAACAGTGCGGCCCCTCCAGCTCATATCTCCAGAAGCCCCGAGGAAGCCCTCTATGCTGCGATAAGTCTCGCTTCTCATGGTTTCCACCAGTGCTACACAGTACTCCCAGGATTTCCTCTACTCTTCCAGAAATGAGCTAATGAGGGAGCACTGCTCCAGGATGGCACCAAAACTAGACTATGCACCAGGAAACCTATGGACATACCATTTCTTGCCATGTTACCCTTGGACAACACCAGAAGGATGTAATGGAGATCAGGACAGGGCCAATCCCTTCTCCCTCCACAGCACGCCTCAAAAATCACCTGCTTGCTTTAAAGCATAGACAAGGAGTTCCTGCCAAGGACTCTGCCTTACATCTTTGCAAATAGCTGCAATGAATAAGACCTTCCCACCCCTTGCTGACTATTGCTGTCCCTGCAGCAGAGCCACCAGGTAACATGAGCCTGTTTCCAGTTACATGCATTCATCATCCAGCACCTCCACGCAGAGCCAGGACCAAGAGGATTTCAGCTCAGATGCTGGACTTTGTGTTCAGCGTCTAAGGCACTCTGTCCTCCCGCTAACCCTGCTGTAGAGGCAGTAACCTGCAATGGAGAAACAAAGGGACAGTTCAGGGCAGCAACCTTTTAAACCACAATAGCAAGATTCACCAGTGCTCATCTGTCATGGTTCAGCTGTCAAAAAGTCACAGATAAATGAAGTGAGACTGCTGGGACATCAGAGAAACCTAGGGATAATGCTAAATAAATCAAACATGCTCTGCACAGACCTCTGTCCTACAGTAAGATCAGCTGGGCAGATGAAAGCAAAACGCATATCCTTCCCTGGAAAGTTGAACATGCCTAGGGAGGTCACACACCATCCAGGTAACCAGCCTGACCCCAACAGAGAGCATCTGCAGTCCAGACATGGTGGCAGGCTTGGGAGATGCTCAGCCACAGGCACTGCCAGGTGAGCTTCTCCGTCAGTAGCCTCCATTCCACAGCTGTGCCAAAAACCTTCTGGAGACATTGCAGAGAGTATATGCAGCTCATGTGCCAATTAAATTATGCTGCAAAAACATGGAGCTTGTTGTAACGCATACACAAGAAGGCATCAGACCTAAATGTTGTTTTTTCATTTAAGCTCTCTTATTCTCCTTGAAGTAGCACTCTACTTTAAGAGAAATGCAATAGCAACAGTTCTTATAAATAAGTCTAAATACATTTTTCCCAGCTTTTAGATGTTTGGTTCAGTAGTTATAAAAGGCACTTACAATACGCCGTAAGACACATGAGCATCCACACGAGACAGAAAGCTGCTGCAAATCTACTTCTCATCACCAAATGCTGTCGCTACACAGGTTAAGTGCCTTCATGACCAATGGAAAGTAAAGGTTTCTCACAAAGGTGACTTGGCTCAACATTGTTCATCTGGTTTATTCACATCTCCGTTACATTGAGCTGAGACACGCAGTCAGAGTGCCTCCAAAAACACCTCTATGGCTTTGTTTGCTTTCTTCTTCCTCTGTAAGAATGTAACCATATGCTAAGTTTACTGGATGTTTTTAGTTGTTTCCTAGTTTGGAGTTTATTTAAATTTAAAAAAAAATAGATTTGACTGCAAACCAGTAACAGTCAGAAATAATTCTAGTGAAGTCAGCATAAAACAGGTACAAGTTAGCATGAAAACTATAAGGAACAGCCTCAGGTACACCAGTTTCAAGATCATATGGTACATTTACTGCCCGAGCACAATGAACTTTTTAGATTGCTGTGGGACTTTGAATACTATTACCAGATAACAACATTTCTTTTAGAAAACAGACAATTTAGACAAAATGGTACTTTTAACTCCTGATTTTATGCCTGTTCTTAGACAACTCGCCCTTTTTAATATAGAACTGCTTTGAAATGCACAATAGCTTAACGATGTTTTTTTAAATTAGACCTCCCAAAGTCAAAATTCATACCCCTGAAATTTTCACCACGCTATTTTCTGTCGTTCAAAGTGCTCTTCAAAACTTTGATTTGCATATGGAAACATCTACATTCATACAGCAAATTTAAAAAACACCACCACACCCCACAAAGCTGGGCTTGTGATTCTTTTTTTAAACCATGGGTCCATAGTGCAGATACCCAAAGTGTGAGCAGAATAAATCAAAGCCTCTGTGAACACCTGGTGTGCATTACCTGCATATTTCTATATAATACATCACTATCTCCTAATACCTGTCTCTCAGTTTACTACTCAGCATTTCTAGTGACCAAAGAAAGCGAGGGTTTTTTTCCCCCTTTCTGACATCTTTAGAAACCGAAGAACACAACTAACGATCTGCTGGCCAGGGAATTAAGAATCAGACAGGCTCATACCACGCCCACCTGATAAAGCCTGAATAGGAAGGTTAAAGACTGGATGAGCGCTTGCAGATAGCCCACTGCAGTGCTACAACAAGCCTCTGTATGAATTGCCACCAGCCACCAAACCGTGTCGTGACCCTTGCCAAAAGGGCCAGTTATGCACAGGACAGTGTACAGCAAGCCTAGGAGAGAAGCCGATGAATTGAACCCCAAGGCCATCTGGCTTTACAGCTACGACAGTACGCTCCCCGCCATTACTCAAAACGTCTCAAGAGGTGCCATGGGACCTGCCCAGGAGGTACCGCAGAGCATCGCCTGCTGTCCAGCGGCCCTCGTGGTCACTTCTTGGAAGGGGGTGGCCCAGCGGTGGCCAGCTCTCATGCCTCTGGACTGCCCTCCATCAAGCAGTGCAGCTTGCCCTTCCATTCACACAAATTAATTCAAACACTGTTCTTCCAGAATAATGAGGGGGGAAGCGCAAGCAGAGAGCGAGAGCTCTCTTGGCATCTGATTCAAATCTGTGAACAGCTTCTCACAAGGAACTATTTTTAAGTTTCATATCAATCTGCTTGAGAAAGGTTCCTTCTGCTGCCTATGAATGTGCAAACTCCCCCCTTTCGAAGAACCACAGCTCAGGACATCAAGATCCAGTCCTGCACTTGCAACCTAACCAAGACTCGGTATTTCATGACCAAAGCATTGCACAACTCTACAACGCTTCTGCAGAGCGTGCCCTGGTGAACCCCACCCGAGCATCAGTGAAGCCCATCCCCCCCCGCTTTACCTTCAGAAGTCCTGTGTGTTCTTCATAAGCTTACAGGTAGCACACATTCACCCGTGAAACAACCCACACTGAGGCAGTCTGGCTGCTTCGGGAAGCATTGCTGCTCTTACCACTGCGACAGAGGCAGAACTGCTACACGAGATTGAGGGGGGGGAAAGAAAAAAAGAAAAGAAAAAAAAAAAAAAGAAAAAAGGAGATGCAGTAAGTGTATAGATGCTGTGCATGACCTGAGCAGTGAGGTGAAACCATTGTATGCTGGGTTATCAGAAGTTCCTGTATGAAGGCATTGTTCAGCCTTAAGAGGGCTGTGAGAAAAAAAACAAGGAACAGCGCTACACAATGGATGCAGATAAGCAACCTCTGAACAAAGGGCTGGGTGACTGCAAGACAACGGGAAAACTTATTAACTGCAAGTGTTCTATGTCCTGTCTCCAATAAAGCAACACAGATGTTCTGCTAATGCAGGGTGTGAAAAGATGAAAAGAGCACTAAGCAGCCCTGAGCAGGAGAGAGGGTCAGTGTTCAACAGCTGTTGGAGGGAAACAGTGGCTGAGTGCACAAAGATGTCCACAGGATGGGCAAGAAAAGCCTCTTTTTAACAGGTCTAAGAATGTAACACCTCTCTAGCCACCAGTAAGGGAGGCCACCATTATGACCACGAGCCTCTCGATACCACTACAAACAGGGCTTTGCAAGCCCAGCTCCAGCTCAAGAACAGAAAGACCATTGTTCCAGAGTTTAGTCACCAGGGTGGTTATCTCCCCTGGGGAAACGCATGGTGTACACACACACAGAGGCTGTGGTGTTGGGGACTGCACCTCTCCATGGCACGGTGGAACCAGGGCTCTGCCCAGCAATAGCAACCAGAGCCACAGGGCTGGAGGAAGGAAGTGCTTCAAGACCCACTTCTTGTTTGAGCAGCAGGGTGCAGAAACAGCCCCACCACCTACCCTTGGCCACATGCTCCACACAGTCTGACCTCGCTCCCTGGTGCACTTCCCAAAGGCAGAGCTTTCAGCCCTCCATGAGGTTTTCCTGAGCCTGAAAAATCTGGAAAATCTGTTCCCTGGAAAATTCAGGCCACTTAACTAGCACATACTGGGCATCTGCTACTGTGTCAAGAGGAAACTGCAATGAGAACATTAGTTAACAGCCCGTTACACAGGAAACACGCTGAGCTGTAGAAGATCATGCTCTGCTCCTTTGGCATCTTTTGCTTTCCCAAGATGATGTTCCCCACCCCATTCCCCACCGCTAAAGCGGAAGAAGCCTTCGCTTGTGCCAGCGGGTGGGATTTGAACCCCAGCTGCCCATACACTTGGTCCTGCACATCTCAGAGGCCCAGCTGTGCAGAGAAGGGCCGGCACAGAGGGCCTAGGCGTGCTGCAGACACTGCACCCCAACCCGCACACACAGGGAAGCGTCACCCACCGAGCCCCGCTGAGCCAGGCGGCTGCACAGGGGACACCTCCCCCTGATGCAGCAAACATCAGGCAACTTCTGCAAGGGGTATGGTACTACCCTACATGGTATGACAGCACCCCTTTCAGCTCACAAATAAGTGATATAAAATGTAAATATATTAATCTCTTCATTCAAAGTATCTGCACTGCAACTGGCTACAATTCACAAGTTTCAAGGGCATAAAGAACATGCCTTCTTTCCCCCTCTGATAAAAATACTTTTGTCTCTCCTTGTCAGCAAACCAGCAATGTAAATGAACATTTGAAAGTCACTCTATAACTAGAGTCATTGCATATAATCAGATTAAAAAGAGCAAAACCAAATGCAAACAGGAAGCTGGAGCTTCTTGGTAAAAGGGAACAGAAGTGAAAATATAAATAAGACACAAACAGTAATAAAATCGGTAAACCTGTGTTAGACCAGATCCAGCCCCAGTCTGAACCTGTGCATACATAATTTCACCAGTTCTGTTACTCATTATGTTCATAAAAATAAACCCAATTCTTTTGAAGCAACAGTTGAAGTTCAAGGGAAAACTTTTAAGCTTGTAATATTTACCAGGTTCCTTCTAGAAACTCAAACAGGTTAATTACTCTGATCAAAACATTAAACACAATATCAAGAGTTCTCCAAAGCAATCAGTTATCCATATTGTCTTAGGGTTTTTACCATCCTATTTAAAACACCCTTGAGGAGCCACACTTTTGGGAAAATTAAAAACAAAAAGTGGATGTTCCTTTCCTGAGAACTGCAGTGAAGTGACCCTGAACAGATATGCTCACCCCCTCTCCTGTGAGCCCCCTGCCCCAACTCAGAACCTGGGTATTTGGTAAATTTTGAAAGTCACCCCGGAGCTTCAAGAGTGACAAGCAACCAAGAGCCATTTACTGCCTGCAAAATCAACTCTGCAAAGATAAGCACTAGCAAAGAGGCTCGGCTGTAACTCCCACAGGCCTACCAGAGCCATCATGCTTCCATGTCCCTTGCAGAAAGCATTTTCCCAACGCCCATTTTTCTGGGAGCTCTGCTCTCCAAATATTTTGGCTGTTCCTCATCTACAGGACGGTGTTAGAGTGCATCTGCAACTCTGTCTCCAGGAAATACACATAGAGCTGATTCATTATCTTAAAATGCTGCTTTCATTTCTGCTCATTAAAAGCACATTTCAGATCCCTGTGCCGAATGCGCAGCTGATGCGCTCTGGACACAAAATTAAAGCACTGCGTTTCAGTTCTCCACTTTTCATATTTCAGTTTCATTTGCTGCCCACAATGTGCATTCTCCATTTCGAGGACAGCGATGTCAGACACGAGCTACCACCAGAAAATGCTCTGGATAAAAAAAAAAAAAAAGAAAAAAGAAAGAAAAGAAAAAAAAATAATAATTCTCTCTCCCCCTGCGATGCCTGGCACTCCCGGCAATCGCACTGGATGTCAGACCCAGCCGCGATTTCAGAAGCCGCATCCCACGCCAGCAGCATCCTCCCTGCAGAACCAGAGCAATAACCAGTTGTTCCGCACACCCCACAGCCCAGCACGCCGAGCCATTCCGAAGAGAAGGAAAAGCAAGTAAGCTTAGGTAATGCACGCGTTAGGCAGTCCTCACCTTTAGGGAGTCAAAGCAGGCAATAACTCGACCATTTTCCACATGGCAACTCCGTGACGGATGGGCGAACTTGCACTCTGCATCAGACCGAGAACAAGTCCCTCTCTGAAACTCTCGACACACTTCTAACGTCAGCCATTTTGTATCACGAACCAGGGAAACGTTTACAGCCATATTAAAAAAAAAACCCAAAAATTAAAATGCAAGCAATCGCACCCTTCTTCAGGGCAATATTTACTGCTGATTTTTTTTTTCTTTTTTTTTTTTAAAAAAAGGGTAAAAAAGTGAATTCAAGTTAAACGTGAAGAAATAACTAACTTGTTGCTTTGGTAGAACTCCTATTCATCAGCACTTAGGTTTTCATTTAAGTCAAATCGTGTTTGTTTAAACAAGAATTAAACATAAAGCCAATCATAAAATAGAAATCTTATCAGAACAACTGAAAATCAAATTAGAGGCCAGCTCCTAAAAGTGCAATTGTAGAAGTTAAAATATAAGTGTTATATTTTGTGCCACTGCCGAAGTTACTTGCAAATAACTGGCAGACGTTCAAAAGAATTCTGTGCTCTCCAGTTAATGGTTTCAATTATTCTTGCAAAAAGCATATGCTGCTGGCAGCACTTCAGTTTGTGGAATGGTCTCGGTCCTTGGGGAGAAAACTTCGGGGCTTGGGGTTTTTTTCCTTCTATTTCTTGCTTCTAAAAATTACGGTTCGCGAGCATCAAAACGAGCAAAAGGACGTCCGAATTTTTTTTTTTCCTTTCTGTCTTTTCTTTTCAATATTTGCTACATACTCGGGGAAGGAAAAAAAAATAAAATGGCTGAGCAAACTGCGTGTAAACGGGGAGAAAAAAAAAAACCAAACAAAAAAACAAAAAAAGGGAGGGCAAGGCTGAGTTGCCGTCAGGGCACGAACCGCAAGCAACGCCGAATTAAAAAGAGAGGGGGGCGAGGGGCAGAGAGAGGCAGCCCTAGACAGAAATCCAAGCAGCGGTGGCTTCAGGAAAGGCACTTTTCAGCAACCTGCAGGAAAAAGAGAAATAGAATCAGCCACGAGCCGAGGGCCGCCCCGCTCAGGCGGGCGCGGGGCTGCCCGGCCTGGCCCCGGCCGCCATTGTCGGCACCGGGGGCATTTCCCGCACCAGGCTGCGCATGGGAGGCGGAAACGACCAATGGCATTTAGCCTTGCAGCAGCAGCCCGGGCAGCCGACCAATAAAAGAGACCGTTTCATAGCGGCCCGGGCTGGTAGAGGCGGGGTTTTGCGCCCGCCGCACGGAAAAGCACCTCAGCCCCACGGCCCAGCCTGCGGGACGGCCCCAGCCCCCGGGACCCGCGCGGCGCCCGGCAGCGGCGGGGCGGGGACGGGCCGAGCCCAGCCTCCGCGTGGCGATACTCTGGCCACCTCGGCAAGCGCCAGCAGCGCGGGCTGGGCTGCATCTTCCAAGCAGCTTTCCCAGACTAGGGATGGATAGTTTCCTCTTTAGTATTTTTAATTATTCCCCCCCCCCGCTTCACACACCCCACACCCCGTTTTCTGTAGGAAACCTTCAGGCAGAACAGCAGCCGGTGGCTTTCTCGTATACAAAGCAGAAGGAGCTGCTACAGCTCAGCCCCATAACCACTTTGCATTTTTAAGGTGTTTTATTTAACCCATCACTAGCTGCAGAACTGTTCCAGCAGCAGCATACGAAGACAAATGAGTGGTTCAGTCGCTCCTCTATGGATTCAGAGCCTACAAAACTAAAAGCAAACCCAACACGGAAACCTAAGCCACATACACACGGAAAAAATTAACTCATTGCTCACAGCTGTAGTTTTCCACCAGACTAAAGGCAACTCAAATTACTCTGACTCCAGCAACTTGCGTTATACAACAAGCAACTTTCAATGGATTCCTATTCAAGGCTTCCTTGGCATCCACTAAAATGTTAAGCTGTCCCTAGAGTTTCCCATTCTAATATTAGCTGTACCAATGCCGCCTGATAGGATTGGGCTGTTTCCAAGTTCCCAAAATCCAGCCCTTTATCTTCCTCAAGTACAGCCGCCCAGTTTTGCAAACACTTGACAGGCGCGGGATGTTGCTCGTGTGACTGCTATTAAGACTTCAAGCCTTTGCAGGAGAGGAGCCTTCAACTACAAGAAAAGGAAGCTTAAATTCCTCTTTTATTATTGGTGTGTTATTGCAATTGCGCTGATCAGTAACTGAAACCTACTGGAGCTGGAACAGTCAAAAAATGCTACCAAGGAAGAAGTGTGGGAAGAGGCTGTCAGCAGCAGCAGGGGGTGGGGCACAGAGGCTGTTTGATTCACTGATCGAATTATTTCACATTAAAAAAAACCCAACATTCATTAAACCTACATTGCAAGTATTTTCTAGGCTAATTAGAGTCAAGTTCATAACAAAAACTGCCCAGACTCTTGCAATCGAGCTTTCAGCATCAACACAAAGGTTAGCCTGATCCATGCTTCTGGAAGGACCTTTGTATTTTTGCACATCAGGTGGGGAACAGAGACTGCAAACATCAGATTTGCTAAGCATATTTTAAACTTCAAAGGGAAGGGAAAAAAGCCCATCTAGCCATGCTCATGTCTTCTGGGTTTCATAAGGAACAGAGATGCTCTAAATCAATTCCGATTTTGCAAACGGGGCAAATTTATACAGGAATCCCATTCACTGATGTGTGGGCTCCCTGTCCAAATTAGCTCAGCAAGCAGGAAAAGATCTGTGGAAACCTTGCAGGGAGCTAGGAACTGGCTGGGTGCAGCTCTTAAAAACGAGCTAGAACAGGTCAGATATGGGTGGGGATTAGAAAGAATGCTCTCTCAGAAGCTGCTCTGAGCAGACTGAAATACAACCATCTTGTGGATTAAGTGCCTATTCCACAGCTTCAGACTCCCAGGGAAGCTAGGGTCTGTTAATGCTGGGGCCTGAATATGGTGGTCTGAACTTAACACACAGTTACACCAAGATGTACAAACGGTGTAGTAACATCCGCCACTTCCCAGCCCTTCTACCTTGAAAAATCCCACAGAATGTAACAAACCAAATGTTCACCTTGCTCTCACCCGTGTAGCTCAGGAGCACACACGTGCAACACACAGAGGTACATGCCTGCACTAAGCCACTCAGTCCTCAAGATGAAAGGAATCACATTAATGGAAGGTAAGTCAAATGAATCCTACAAAACATTAAACTACAAATATCAAGACATTCAGATACATGTAACATGGTTGATATTTTTCTTTTGCAACTCTTCGGGGGTTGGGGTGGGAATCAAACAAAAAAACTCTGAGAAAATACTTGCCAATGTCCTGATGATGGAAACAGAGATCCCCTGCCCTACACCCTGCAGAAGGGCACACTCCTCTGTTCAACACAAGAAATACTCTGTGCTACGGAAACAACCCAACTTCCTGCAGAAGGACAGACTATCATCTCAGAACCTGGGACTCGGGCTCCTGTACTGGGGGGAGTCAAATAAATGAATAAAATTTTAATACCAGGGGCCTCAATCCTGCAGCCTGTGTGCCAACCGGCAGAGCACAGCAGCAGCACACACCGCCCCCATCACTTGTTTGCCATGCACTCCAGAGACCACTGAAGCACATGCTTAACTTCGAGCATGCCAACCATCTCACTGGAAAGAAGAAAACCTGAAGCATGTACTTAAATGCTTTGCTGAATCAGGGCCTAAATAAATGAATCTGCTTCATAGGTTTATCAGGGCTGGGAGGCCAGCAAGCACAGGCAGCAGTCATCGCATTTCGGCTTACGTGACCACAGCCCAGAGGAGCACGAGTTAGGCTTTTCTGCAAGTCAACAAATACAGTTCTGTCAGCGTTTGGATTGCTGCAAATTCCCTCTCCGCGTGGCCACAGGGAAAGCCGAAAATGCACATAGGCAGGACCGACAGCACACTGTGTACTGCTGCAGTGAGGCTCCTGTGCACCTCGCCACAGGGTAACACATCGGACTGGAACCCACCACTGACACTATAAAGCTTCAGTTCTCCATGTTGCAACTCCTGGCAGCCAACAACTGTAACCATTCTCACCAGGATGCATCCTTACAACTCCCTTGTATGACCCCTATGACCCCCTCTTTTTTTTGGGGTGGGGTGGGGAGGGGGACAGGACGGACAACTGAAATTTTATTCACTTTGTTCTCCTGCTTATTTCAAATGGGAAGAATAAAAGCATCCATGCCAAAAACAACATACAAACAAGGATAAAAAGTAGCTCCAGAAAACACAGGCTTTGTTAGCGTGCAGGAAATACAACAAAGGGTAGGTGCTGCCTTTTGAACCCTTCCCAGCAAGCCAGATCCGTCTAGCAGAGCTCATCTCCTCCGCTACCAGATGGGTCAATCTCATTTCAATGGCATCAAAGCTGGAGAAAGCAGCGGAGCAGAGAGAAAAGCCTGTGGCCTTTATCCCTGTAAGGAAACTATAATATCCCTGAAGCCCCTGCTCCAGAGCCACTTGCTGGTCCAGGCTCTATTGCCTGAGATGCAGGAGGATGGGGCTTGCTCCAGATGTCAGACCCAGCCTTGCAGCTACTGAAGTCAAGGGGAACAAGGGCAATCTGAGGGGCAACGGTCATGCTGGGGCTTGTCTCTGGCGTGACCGAGATGCCCTCACCACTTGAGGTAACGTGAGGACAAGCATATTCACTTGACACTTGAATTCCTCCTGCTTTCCATGAAACCGATCCCCTTCCACTGACATCCCCATGGATGTCAACTCATGAGGACGCTTCCTGACAGCCGAGTTCAGAGATGGTAATTTATGTGACAGCATGGATTCAAGCAGCTCCCAAGTGTAAATGATGCTATTTAAAAGAGATTTTTTTTTTTTTTTTAAAAAAAAAGAAGACAAAAACCTGACTCAGTAGAAGTGGTAATGTGGGTTCCTTATTTTTTATTCCTCAAGGATTTCCAGGTCATGACTGCTCGGATGAGAAGCAAAAGTGCTGTTGCCCTAACTGATAGTCCTGGTGACCAAGAATGGCAGCTATTCCCCTTTGCCTGAAGTGGAATGGGGACAGTGCAGACAGTAAGGGGACACTGGAGCTTTCCCAAAGCCAAGTTCCAGCCATGCCCTTTCTTTAGCATACGTGATGCAGTCCATGCTCCTCTCCTCAACACGAACCACCAGCACATGACAGAGGAACCAAGGACCCGCTCTCCCGAGTCAAACCTCAGCCCTATACTGCCAGGCTGCAGCATGCTTTACTCAGTTTTGCACGTTATGGTCAATGAAAGCTCAGACCCAGCCAGCCTGGATGGATGGACACCCTGGAGGCACCACAACAGAGAAACTACGCTCTTAAGCTTGCAAAATTCAGACCTCAATTCTTTCACCAATTCCACTACAACTTACATCCCACCCCTTAACTATTAATATTCTCTGAGTGTCTAGCTATTGTCAGAGCCAAAAAAGACTTTTTTTTTAATGGCCTTTCCTCAAAGCACTAAATTCAGCTGGCAGCACAAACGAGACTCACTCATCAGTCTTTGCACCTTTGAGGTGATTCTGTAACCTCAGCTTTTCATTGTACCTTAATGGGTAAGGAAGATCTTGGTGCACCCACCACCCCCTCCTCAATAACCCAGAATGAGGGAACTCCTCACTCAAACAGCATGCGATGTTTCCACTGTCAAAAAATCTTCCAAACAAATGCTGTGTTCCTGGAAACACTGCATGGCAAAGAGAAACGGGAACAATGAAAACAGCACATTGAACTGTTTTGTTCTGAAACAGAAACAAAAGTCTTTAGGAGAATACCACCACCCATCCAACAGCATTTTCACATTCGCATGGAAAACCAAGTCTGAGCATCTTCCCCAGTCCTTCCTTTCTCCTTTATTTTCACAACAGTAATAAAGAACACATGAAGCTGCATCCTTGCTCTTCAAAGGAACCAAAAAGGTACAGTCAAGGGCAAGATTCTACTGGGGAGTGTTATACCAGTACATTTATTGGAAGTGATGCATGAGAAGAGACAACCTACGTTTGTGGGGAGCTTTCAGTCAGGGGCGGGGGGGGGAATCATCTAGGACCCACCAAGCCAGGAACAGGATGACATTAGTTCAGTTGGCTGACATTAGAGCAGCTCATTTTGGGCCTCACAAAAGCCCATGGCAAGTTAGGTGCTGGCAAAGGGCAGCTCTGCTTCGCTTGGGACTGGTTCAAAAGCGGAACTAGCAAGACCATACAACAGCAAAAGAAACCACAAAAATAACACCCCTATGGTCACGGTGTGGATTCTTCACTGCTGAAGTCCCAATTAGTAAGGCTCTTACCCTACCTCACATAAAACCCAGCAGCGCTCAGACTCCTATAGACTCCAATTCCTCTGCTGCTGCAACGCTGACAGTTTGCACGCAGCAGGGCTGCCTCCAACGTGGGCCGGCTCCCACCCCCCGCGCTCACACGGGCTGTGCACTTGGGACAGGAGCCATCTCCGCAAACAGCGGCTTCTCCATAGCTTCTCGTCGCCTGTGCATTTAATGGGCTGCAGCATCAAGCCCAGAGAAGGTCAGTTTATTTTCTGCCACCTGCAAGAAGTATTTTTCCTTTCAAATTAGAAAATAGTATTTTATTTTTCCACTCTGGCCCTCGTACTTTAAAGCAAACACTTTACGGACATAGTAGACACTTTGAATATTTCCTTTGTGAACATTCTGTACCTGGACACTTTCTCCCTCGGGGAACAGTTTACTTAATTTAAGGTAGCCCTTTACAGCTAGAAGAAAATAAACCTTCTTCTGTTCTTCTACCTGTTACTCAGAAAAGGAGCAGGTTTCCTCTACCATGGCCATGCATGAAAAGTTTCTGTTCAAGGTCTAATCACAGATGTTGGGGGCCGTGAATCACCAGGGACCACACCATATGTCAAAGAGTCACCTCAGCTGCGAGTGCTGTCTGTTCAGAAGAGGACAGCAGAATCCCTGAAGCCACACGCAGAAATAAAACAATTCCCCAATGCCGCTGCAATGGAAAAGCCTCGCTGGCAGGACACAAACCCACTCCAGAAGCAGCTGCGTGCACAAGGTGGATGTTTGGGCATGCAAATACCACACATCTCTGCTGAAGGAGCCACTAATGCCCACCCTTCTTCCCCCACACTCACTCATGCCGCTGGCTTGGAGTGACTTTGCAGAGTGTGGGCTACTGGTTGTGACCTCTATGGAGAGAGTAGCACAAGAAAAATCCTCCCACTCCTCAGCGGGGAAGGCTGAAATTGCACATACTGCGTCCCACATACAGGAAGCTTGCCAACCTTGCTAAAGCTCCTGGATTTATGACACCCCAGAAGATAGCTATGATGCTCTGCAGGGACAGCAGTGCTGCCATCCTTAGTAAAATGGATCGTCCATCACTCACCTCCGGGCACTCCCCACTGCTCTCAGCTGCCCTGGCATGACCTAGGCATCTCTCTCACCTGGAGAGGTGGTAGCTGAGGAATCAAAGGGGAAAAAAAAAAACCAAACCAAACCACCCCAACCAAAAAGAGAAAAAAGATAAAATAAAGCACTGCAGAGAAAAAAAAAAAGAAGTACAAATAAACTTGGGGAACTTTATCCTCCCTTGCGTACATGCAATTCTCCACATTTACACCCCGCAGCAAACAATCACAGGAAAAATAAATGCCAAGTTTAAGGAAATACTTGAAAAAAGTCACTTTGTTTCTGAAATCTACCATTCTTCACTGTGGACTATGGTGCTCCTATTCCCTTTGCCACCTGAAATTTTCACAATCTGTTTTCCTTCTTCATCAACCTCCACCACCTCTTGTTCACCAAAGTTCAAAGACCTCTCCCCTTCGCTCCTGCAGGATTAGCTCTTCTCCAAAATGCTTCCAGCAGGCAGACGGCTGTGAGCTATTTGCCCCTATCTGCTGGGGATTTCTAAGCCAAAAATACATTACAAAAACATTGCAATTTAAGGAGCTTTTTTGTTTATTTGTTTGTCTTTGAACAAAGTCACAGAAGCTGCTGTGCTGGACCCACACACACGTGCCTCGGCAGAACAAATACCCTTCCACAGGGTGTTCCAGGGCAGCATGCGGTGCAGTGCTTCAAAGGGAACTTCCCCCTGTTTTGCTGAACGGGTTTGTTGTTAGAATAACCACACACACACATTTTTGTTCTTTTGGGCTTTTGATTTCCTGCCATCAGCTTATTCAGGACCAGTTGGTATTCCTCTGCTAGAAGCGATGGAGATCCCCTGCGATCCCACACCTTGGGGATATGGGTGTTCCTGGGGGATGCTCTGCTGATGAGGTAGCCAAATGGGAGTTTTGCTTGAGCGAGGCTCCAGCACAGTGCCCATCGCTCCCTGGCCACAGATACACGGAGAAGGATGCTCCCTTCTATTGAGACCCATGTGGCAAATCCCTTCCAGCCTCCTGTGGGACGCAGCTTCCCGGTGCCAAGGGCCAGGGAGCCGCGTTACAGCAGGGTAGCTAACCCGAAAGAAACATTTCCTCTGTGGTGCAGAAGCAGCTACTGCGCTGCTGTGAAGCACTGCTAAAAATCCCCTCCAGTGCCAGCACCGCTTGGGAGGGGTTAGGACCACAATTACCCCAGCTGCGAACACAAAAGAGAAAAAAAAGAAAAAAAAAATGTTGGCAGGGATCTCTGGAGGTCAGCTAATCCAAACCACGTCTCAAAGCATAGCCAGCTTCAGAGGTGGATGCTTCCATCTCCAAGCACAAAGAGAGCTGTCTCACACAAAAAGAGCTCAATTGAGTCAAACAAATTTACAGAGGAGACAGGAAAGGCCAAGGCTCATTAAGGCTTGTTCCCCACCACGTAATCATAAGAAATAGGATCAAGCAGATGTATCCCACAATCTATCTGATTATCCTACTCAGTGTTCAAGAAACCCCCAAGGTCCTTGCCAATCAGGTAAGTGTCCGCGCGTGTTTGGGCAGGCTGATGGGGACAGCTGAGGGGAGGGAATGCCTTTGCCCAACTGCCCTTCGTAGGATTCTGCTGGCAGGAACAACCTACAGGTCCCTCCTAAGCTCCAAGGATGGCCCTAGCCCTCAAGCCAGGCAATATACTTCATCAAACAGGAGAAATACTGAAATAGGAGCCCAGCTCAGCCATTCACCATGCTGGAGAGGAGGCCTGGGGCTTTTGGGAGGTATCAGACTTGCTGCATATGCGGAGGAGACCTGCCCAGGTCTGGTGCGTCATAGATGCCTCTGCCCATGTGCATGTACTTGCACCCGGAAAGTTCCCACTCCAGACTCCTCAGTCACAGAGCCTGCTGCTCAAGGAGACAGATTTTCTCCAACAAGGAAGGCATTTTCCATTTGTGTCCCACACCGCATCTCCTCGAAGCACACACGTGCTCCTACACACACACTATAGTTTCATGCACTCACGCTTTAGCTGTCCTACCTGCTGATGACCGGCCTGCAGTAAGAGGAGACAGCATTTGGACAGTGGCTTGAATTCTTTCTCAGCTGGAAGAATTCACAGAAAACAAAAATAGTTTTTCTTTTAACATTCTTTGTACTGAGCGCTTGGATAAGCCATAAGTACCTTGGCAGCAAACCAGTTTGGTACAAACACAGAACACAATGCAGTCATCACAAAGCCACTACTCTGGGCCAGACAGTAATTTTCCCCTTTGCACAGGGCAGGCCTCCAAAATCTTTCTGCTACTACATTCAAGTCCATCTGAATTACACGATGTGTTAAAAATGAGGACTCATGCACAATAACGAAAACACCCATCATTTATGGGCTATGCAGAAGGACATACTGTGCACAAAGGTACCAAGAACATTTGTGAAATGATTCAGGATTCGGGAAAAGGGAAGCCTTGACTTATTCCTCAACTCAGACCTCTAAAGGCATCCTCAGGTTGCAAATCAAATACATGATGGCAGAAGGAGACTGAAAGACTGGTAACAAAAGCATCCAGTGTATCGAGGATAATTTCTTTCAGGATTAAAACAAAGAAGTTAAAACATGCAGGAAATCAGGAAAAGCAAACGTTGTGGCAACTGAATGTCTTTCCACTTCCATACGCCAGTGAATATCCAGAGCAGCCTAGTCCCAAACCCCCAAAGGCATTATTGTCACGCAGGTAGTCACCGCAGGTCACCACTTAGGAAAGATGCTCTAGTCTCTAAGTGCCAGACTGGGACCCTGGAAACAGGGGCTCAAACCGTGCTGCAGCCACGGGTGCCACAAGTGACAAGTTGCTTAATCCATCTGCAAACGGGGGCCGTTACATCCCTCTCTCGGTGACGTTTGGCAGATAAACCCCAGGAACGGCAATCAGGCATTAAGAAACTACTATGGTAAAGGCTGTACGAGCAGCAGATCGATAGCTCTGTCTCACCCCACAGCCATTACAGTAGGAAATAGGATACAGGAGGGGGAGCAGAAAGCATGCACGCACACACATATATCTGCCCCATTAATCCAGCAGGCTGCAACGGGATGAAAGGCATGTCCAACAACTCCAATCCTGCTTATGCAGCAATAAGCAGCTTCCCAGCATGGAAGGGAGCCACTGCTGCAGTATATGTGGGGGAGCAGCCCAGCCAAAAAACACCTGGAAGGTCCAAGTGCCAGTTTTGGTGGTGTACTTTGGCATCCTAGTACCACCCACTCAGCTAGTGGCCAGGGGCTGTCTGCGTGGTGCCCCTGTGGGACACAGAGGGGTTGGGGATGCCCGCAGAGAGGAGCCAACAGAGCTAAGGCCTGAAAAAGGCAAGGGGAAGTCAAAGTCGCCCTCAAGGCACTTCCCAAGCCATTCAGAGTTAGTCTGTTGGCCTCTCCTGCCTTCCACACACCCCAAAATCTGTTATTCATTGCTCTTCATCTCACTGCCAGCTAGGTGAATCAACTTTTCAGGGACTGAACACCCTCTGTTCTGCTTGAGATGCCTGAGTCATGGACACCAACTGAAGTCCTCAGATCTTCTGTTCTCTCCTTACCTTCCTGCATCTGTAACTCAACAGCCTCCAGCTTCTCCCCCCCCATGGAAGTCCTAGTGACTTGAATTACTTCCAATTTCCCACTCAAGGGTCGTGGCATACTCTTCTTCCAGAAATCATCTGACTCAACATGAAACTACGGAATTAAAACCATGAGACTGAGAAGGTGGGCTCTAGCTAGCCAGGACAGATGTACAGACAAACAGTGCCTTCCATGTGCACCATCCTTTGTCCTTCCTGCCACCACCTTGCAGCCCCCAGCCATGCATCGCCAGCAACATGCAAACACACGAGGCATCCACTCCTGCCTGGTTGGGTGTCCGTCCAAGCTGACTTTTAAAGCAGCAAACAAAAAAACCAAATAGGGATATACTCCCTCAAACCTTGAGGGTACACTATGAACCACCATCCATCAGTCCACTCATTTCCCCCCCTGCCAAGGGAAGGAGCTTGGGTGATGGCAGAAGGAAGAGGGGATATATGGCAAGTGGAGTCTTTGTTTTAATTGGCTGCTGTTAAGAACATTAGAAGGATGTTTGAAGGAGAATGATTACGGGCAGAGTGCAGAGTAGGTAATCAAAAGTGTCCGACGAACTGAATTTATGATGTGGCTTAGCAATCCATCACTTGGCTATCATTCCAAGGTACATGCACGTACATAAGCCTCAAAATATATTCAGCTCAGGGGGTCTGGGAAAAAGCAGCTGTTCTTGCAACCCCAGCTAACAGCACTTTGCTCCTTCTAACATCACAGAAGTAATTTACTTCAATTTGGGGAGGGAAATCGGTTCAGATATAAAGGATAAATTGTTTTAAATTCTTCTAAGTGTGAAGACAACTTTGTTTACTAAATGCATATGAGAGAACATATGCATACAGCACAAACTCAGCAGTGGAAATTTGGCTCCCTGAAATTCCCTGTGATATAGATGCATTTTTTCCAGAGGAAATCAAATGGTCTCGTTTATTTTCACCACTAATAGAGGAGTTCAATGAAATTTTCTATTGGGAAAGTCTAATGAGGTCAGAATAACAGAACAGAGTAAGTAGGAAGGAATGTCCTTGAATTGTATTTTTAGAATAAGGATAAAGGTGGGGCCTTGCAAGAGGCAGGGGATGGGCCTGTTTTGGCACACATGGCCAGGCTGGAACACTTGGTCCTGTCAGCTTGAGGGGGTTTTGAGCTTATTTTTGCAATAGCAACTCCCTTGCTGAAATCAGCAATGAGAGAGTGGAAGGGTCCAGCTGGGAGAAGAGCGGAGCGATGCCTGGGGGTGCACGGACAGCCCTGGGAACCGACTGCAGCTGGGTGGCTCTTGGCTCTGCTCCTCTCCTCTACCTGCTTCCCTTTCTTTCCTGGGAAGATGAGTGCCTTCAGCAGCTTCGCTGAACTGGAGATCTCTCTACTTCTGCACATTAAAGGGAATCCAAGCTATAACAGGGTAAGCACTGCGGAGGGAATCAAGAGCAAGAACAGCCTGACGCAGCAGCACTACGAGAGGGAACAGGATTTACTCTGTTAAGGCTGGATGTCAAAACCCATCGAGACAGCCTCGGGGAGAGAGGAGAAGGGCCAGAGTAAGGCTGTGAAAATGAAAAGGAAGGAACAAAGCTAAATAAAAGAACCAAGGCGGAGCGGGAAGTGGCTTGACTGGGAAGTGGCTTGACTGGGATAAACAGGTAAGGAGGAATAAGGGTGCATTCAAGAGCAAGCAGGCCATGGTCTGTTTCCTGGCACCAGCTAATCTGATTGGCACAGAGATACAAGAAACAGAGGCTTAAATAGCTCATGGGAGCAGATCTTCAGCTGGGGAGAGCCATCATCACCCAGCAATTAACTCCCTCGAAGGCTCTGCCCTTAAACCCAATGGGCAGAGCTGACCCTGCTGAGCACAGACAACACCGAACAAAGGAGAACCAGACGACTCGTCTTTGTAAGGGTTAACAGACAGAAGAGAACAAGCTGTTCCATGCATTCAGGTCACGCAAAACAGGACTGGGACTTGACACAGGCACTGTGCACACATTGCTCTGCCAGCATCACCAGAAGTCAAGCCGAGGAGCAGCCAACTCTGCCCACCAGGAATGAGACTGCAAGGAGCTTCACCTTAAAATCTGCAAGGACAGAGTTAAACCAGGGGAGTATCTCACGAGGGTATAGTTTAAGGAGCATCAAGGCATCCAAGAAGATCAGAGACTAGCATTTCTGCTCTGCTGCTTGATATCCTCTCTAGGAAAGGAGAAAGGGAAGGCTAAAGTAGGGGGAAAGTGTGCAGGACAAGGTGCAAAGCATCCTTTCACCCCTCCTGTGCTGCCCAGAGCTGCAGGTCTCCTACTTGTGCTGAAGATGTAGGTGGAGACAACCCAGCAGGCCGGAACCAGAACCACAGGAATGGTTCAAGGAGGGCAAGAAAATGCTCCTTGACAGGCCATCATGGGAGGCTCGACTTGCCACCCAGCATGCAAGTCCTCAAACACAATGTTTAGGAGTGGTGCGTTGCCTGCAAGTCCTTCCTCTGCTCTCATCCACAGGCAGAGAGCAAGGCCCCAAAGCAGCAGGAGAGTAGAGGAACAATCCTCCTTCCACCTGAAGCCCAGCTGGAGACAAGGAGCTGGCAGCACCCACAGATGCCCAAGAGTAACAGCAAGGCAGACATGCACCATCTCCCACCCCAATGCTCTCCAGCATCCCTCTATTTCCAACTCTGAGGGCTTCTTGAGCCTGCTGTGGTTTGCCTGCTCATTATTCCCCAACCAACTCCTCCCCTAGTACTTGCCCAGTCTCCCCAGCATTTGTTCAAACTTCATGTGCCCACAACACCCTTTGACAAGGACCTCCACAGATCCACCATGCCTCATGTGAAGGAGGAAGATCTCCTTTAGAGTTCTTGGTCACAATCACACCCTTATCTCCCTGCCTTCTCCCTGGTTGGTTTTATGATGTGCTGCAGACTAAGCATCAGTCTCTTCCCAGAGACAAATCCTTTTCGGGACTTCCAGTATCAGCAATTAAGCTTTGTAAACTGCTGTATATAGATTTTTATTTTCCTCTTAGATAAAGGGGAGCGTCAGGGTGAGACAGAGTAATCGCGGAATGAAAAGCCACAATTTCCAACCCTTTCTGGGAGCTCAACGCAGCAAGTCTCATTTGCAACCCCAGACTTGGAACCAAGCTTGCAATTAAAAAAATTAACAGTGACCTTGAACACGAGGCCCACAATTTAACTAACCCGCATTCAAGCTCTCCTGTAGGCTACAGCACAAAGGCACTTTTCCAAAGATCATGTTACCTCTGCCCAGCTACACCACAGTGGAAATTTTTAGAGACCTTTATATAAAAGCTCTCCAAGAGAGCGCTCCTCTGCAGACAGACACCTCCCTGCCCGCTCTTCACCCTCTGCTCTGCAAAGAGCAAGGTAAACTCAAGCCTGGCTCAATCCATGGGTAAGGCAGGGCTTCCAATTAAGCAATAATGATCACAATCACAAGGCATTTTCAAGGGACTGATGACCAACTGGGTGGGGTTACATTACAATCCATTAACCTAATCATCATTTAAACCTCAGGAACTACACAGCAGAGGCTGCCACCAGGATTATAAAACAAAATGAGAACATACTCTTAAAACACGCGTCTTTCAAGGCTCTGGAGAGCCTTACAGCTACGTCTTCACAGATAATCACATCACAGGTACAGGACAAGGTTAGCAAATTAGTGCCCAGAGCTAATGAGCCAGTTTATTCGTCTTATCTAGCAGAGAAGTGTTTTTTTACCCTCCATCCCATGGTAATGTTACCTTGACAGGTGCAGTGCCCGCAGCAAATACTAGGTCTGTCCTGTATTCTAAATTATCACTTTAAAGATGAGAGCAAAGATACATATTAGGGGAATGGATACTTCCTACAGCCTCCTGCACAGCTTGCAGCATCCAAAAATTAAGTTTACTGGAAGAGCAAATCTTGATGCTGCCCCTAGAGCAGAATTTGTTTGGTATCATTACTCATAGGCCAGTTAAACTAGGGAGTTGCTACTCTGGAGACTTTTCTGCTTATTTCTTTATAGATGTAGGGCAAGGGGGGGAACCAACAAAAAACCCCGCGAACTTCAAAGAAATGTCTTGGAAATACCATGTGCCTTAAGACACCCCATATAACCCACTGGCAGTAGTGCTGAGTCTAACTTTGCCCCTCACCTTCACCACTCTTAACAAAATATCCATTGCATACCTTTGCTCTTATTGAAGAGCTAGGATACCACTGAAACCTGGTGGCAGTCGGTAATGGATATTTTTAACTCTTGGGGAGGTCTTTTGTATGGCAGTACTTCCTGCTGGGGTGGGTTTTAACCTGCTGTCCTCACTCCTCTGGAAGGCTGACTTGCCAACAAGAGGACCTCGGGTGTAGATGTACGTGCACGTGGATGGACCAAGGTCTCAGAACTGCTATCAGACTGCAAGGGATCTATCAGGTCCAAATGGTCTCATCTCCATCCAGGCAGATGTTCAGCACTGCAGCATGGATTTTTCCAGTCTTCCCATCATTCTCCTCTTTTTGTGGTTTTAGTCACTAGTTCAGTACCTCCCCCAAGCTCCACACCATTTCTGCCCAGCTGGTGACTCTGCTGGCAGACACAGGAGGGCTCTTTTTGTCTGGATCTTTGTTCTTTCAACATCATCTAAATTTCACTCCCTTAACACCTGATTTAATATTTCAACCCCTTTAATTACACACAGTGGAGATTTTATCGGAAATCTGATTATTGTTTGAAAGTCTGAGCATTTCATCCCAGCCTCAGAATTGATCTATCGACTGCTTTTAAATCTCCCATTTTAATTTAACATTTAACACTTTATACCCGCATTAATTACATTTCCCATGACCAATATCAAGAAACACCGTCTCTGAGGTCTCCTGATAGAGAGACCTCAGAGACCCTGCTCTGCCAAAACTCTGAAGACAGCTTTGCTCTTGAACACGGGTGTTTACGGAGCTGACCTCTCCAGTGGGAGAGGAAGAGAAAGAAAAAACCCAGGAAAAACAGTGGTACTGAGTAAGTAGCAAGATTTAGTAAGCAACACAACCGGCAGAGATGCGCAGGTGCAGACCTGGCCCTGGTGGTGGTATGGGGACTGGCCTGGCCCCAGGACGTGGGGAGTGGAGACTCCAGCCACCTTGCCATCCATCTGTCCCACCCCCACTTGGCTGGAGAGGGGACCAGGCTCTGATGCGGGGAGCCACTGTGTGCAGGCTCCATCGTAACTCCTGCCCACGCTGAGCAGCGGGTGAGCTGGGCTTAGCCTGTCCAAGAGCTGCACACAAGCACTGGGGCACGGGAAACGCCTACGAGTCCATCAGGGAAAGCAAAGCTCATCTGCTCAGTGTCTCCCGGCATTTTAGGCACACCCTGCTTGTGCCAGCCTGCAGGTCTAGGTCCCTCTACTTGCCTCACCACAGCACAACATGGAGAGCAAAGCACTTCTCACAGCACTTCTCTGGGTTCCCGAGCGGAGCAGATCTCTTGTTCGCAGACACAAACTGCACGGACTAATTAAGGAAGACACCCATCACGTTGCCTTTATATCCAGCCGCTGCCAGCTGTCAAAGGGAGCTGCTATAAGGCACTGGGGGGGGGTCCTGCTTCTCCAGGAGGACAGCACCAGATTTCTTTCTCCAGACCATGGGAAGCAGAAGTGGAAGTGCTTGAGGGGGGGCTGGGTGCTCCTTTTACCCCATCTGCAATGCATTTGTGTTTCTGTGTTGCAACTGGAGGTGGAAAAGGAAGATAGCGTCGCCAGCGCCCCAGAAAAGAGTATTTGTCCCTGAATAATTTCTCTAGTATATTAAGCACAAGTCATTCTTATGCAAAGGCTGCCATGTACAGCTGCCAAGGTCAGTAAGACCTTGCTTTATTTGCTGCATAAGGGCTGGCTGTGCAAGTTTTACCTTGTACATATTTTTACCATGCGTTCTCTTGTCTTAGATTTCCCTGCTGCTAGTGCCTATGCATCTTGCTGTCTGCTCAGTAGGTCACGCTACCTTCTCTGGCTGTTGATAATGACTACCCAAGATCCAATCCTCCAGAACAGTCAAAATTCCAGCAAACCAATTCTTATGGTATGTTTAATTCAAAAGACACCAAGGACAACATTGAATACCAATTTTCAAGGAAAACATGCTCCACAGCTTTTGCTAACAACATCAATATGTTTCTATTTTCAGGGAGTCTTGACCTTCTATCCACTCACACAGCCATCACTGTTCCCATTCTAGTAGCTACATACAGATGATTTCTTGTGCAAGGATTGCATTCAACCAAATGCCATTGCCTGTACATGCAAGCTCTGGATTACAATACCAGCGAGTGTAGATTTCAGGAAGCAGCCAAGTACTGAACAGCCTCAATCTAAGCAGATGCCAGGGTCTGAAAATATGGCCCTATGCCTTTTAAACTGCGGACGCATTCTTACAGACTACAGCCAATGGTTATTCCTAGACTAAGGACTGTCCCTCTCCCCAGTTTACTAAATCCTGTGACATTGCAGGGGCAACAGTCAAATTTAGATATTTGCACAAGAAAGAAAAATAGTATTTTGAAACTGTACAGTATCATGATACTGCAAAGGACTCAAATGTCAAGAAACTTTAATCCAAGCAGTCCCTTTGCAGAAGAACAGAGCTAAGTGCCCTACCTGAGGGCAGCAGCCAGGCAGGAAAAGTTCACAAGAGCCTGCCCTGCTCAGGAAGCATGCTGCCCTGCCCCAGCCTCTAAACCCAAATCAATGGGGAGATGGCAAGCAAAAATATCCAACACCTCCCCTGATCTGCCAGAAGTAGTGCAGCAGAGTCCCCCAGTGACACCAGTTGTTCTTTCTTGCCCATTTATTTCAAACTACACCTCACCACACCTGACCAACCACTGCAGCATTTGGTGACTGGCTCTTGCTTATCAAGTGTCTGATGCAAACAAGCTTCCAGCCAGCAAGGAGATCTGGTCTGGTGGGAACAGCAAGCCAGGACTCCAGACGAGGGCTCACACACCCTTCTTCCAGCCCAGAAACCATGTGGTTTCCGCCAACTCACTTTGACCCACTGACGTTGCTTGAACCCCATTCACAAGTTACCGTTAATAAGACTAATGTCACCTCACCCTGCGTACTTGCCCTAATGGCTATAAGCTCCTCAGGATAGAAATCCTCTCCCCCTTTATTCTGCAGCAGACCCTGACCTTGGTAGGACCCCACAACCATTGCCATAACACAAACCATCATTCAAGCTTAAAACGCATACTGATGCCAGAAGCCTCTCGGCTGGAGACCGGGGGCATTACAATAGGGCTGTGCAGAGGGGTTAAGAAGCGCTGCTGAAAAGGGGTGCAAACAAGGACTTCAGGCTCTGAGCAAGCACACTCTGCCATACACACAGCTCAAAAGGTTAGCATCACTTGCGAGCAAGGACTGCCTGCCTGAACGCACTGCCTTTGTTAACCCAGAACAGCTACATGATGAAGTGGACTAATTAACTGCATTTTACTTTTGGGGACCCAGGCTTAAATCCTGGCTCTTGTCACAGCTGAAAATGAATTTAGGGACTGTAGTGAAAGCCGAGATCATTTATTTTCCAAAAAATCATCAAAGTATTGCCAGTCTCCTGACAGAGAGGCCCAAAACTCTATGCAAGGACATAGTGTTTGTGCTGTTATTTCCCCAAGTATAAACATTATTAATGGATTGATGTGAGCAGTCATCACAGCTATCAGGGCTGCTCAGCTGGACTGAACACCCAAATATGAAGAACTTCACCATGCAACACATGCGTGCTTCACGATGCAGTGCTGTGCAGACTGCATGTCCTTACAGGGAGAGCAGCCATGCCTGGTAGGATTTAAAATGAAATTTTCATACAGATTCATGTATCTCTGAAAATTAGAGGGCCAAAGCGCAGCCCTGGTATAACTCACTGGAAAACCACCAGGGCTGGTCGTGGTCCAAAGGAGCCGAGGGTGATTTCCCCACTTCCTCATGGCTGAAGGTTGCCCACCAGAGCCAGCAGGGAAGTGAGTGCTTTCCCCATAAAGTAATTCACTATTTTTATCTTGCTAAGAAAGGTTTTCATTTAGAAACTAAAACTCCTGCTTCAGGGAGAAGCCAAGCACCCTCCTCCTTCCAGATTTTTACCACAGAAGTTTTCATCTAATCAAATGAAGCCATTTTCCACTGAAAGGAGTCTTCGTGGAAAAAACAGAACAGCAGACCAGCCCCCAGAGGTCTCCAAGCAAGCAGTACAGATAAGTTGCATTCGTGACGCTGGTGGTAGCATGCTCCTCCATGCTACTGTTTGCAGTGTCACCTCACCCCCTTGTGCCTCAAGTCACCCATCCCAAACGATGGGGATCCTCGGTGTCAAAGCACTTCTGAGAGCAACAAGCTCAATGCATAAGTTAAGCAGCAGCTTAACTGTTCACAGGCTGTGAACCACAGTTTTGGACACAATACGCAGCTCTACTGAAGCACAGGGGTTATTGCTTCTGAAATACCATCATCCTCTTCTTTCCTCCTCTCTCAGCAAAGAGTGAGCCTCCAGCATCCTCAGCCATCAGCACAGCTGAAGGTGGGCAGGAAGATGCAACAGAGGCCAAAAGGAGCACAGAAATGTTTTCTGAAGCAGCCTCCGGCACATAATGCTCAGCAACACAGCACGGCTCAGCAATACAGGGCCTTTCATCTGCAACAAGCAAGAAACCTGGACACTTAACCCTGTAACACAACAAAGCAAGGGGTGGGTATTGTCCTCATGGTAGCGTTTTACAGCAAGCCAAAGGCTTGTGTGGAAGGCTTCCCTCGAACAGCAGAAGAGGAAAGCTTAAGTCAGACTTCTATCTAAAAAGTGAGACTCGGGGGAAAGGGATCGGTCAGAAGATGTCCATGAACTGTGGAAGAAGGGAGCAGCAGCCACAGTGCTCTGGGGGCTGATGAAGAACCCAGGGACCAGGTTCTGCCCACTCCAAGGCAAGGCAAGGTTCCCAAGGCCAAACCAAATTCTGCAAGTGAGGGCCACGCATCTCCCCCCACCATTATCTTTAAATCCTCTTTACTCCACAAAGCTATTCTCTACTCTCCTTCCCTTTTAATCAGGCCTGACCTACAGATGTCAGCCTCATTTCGGCTAAGTCAACACAACTGCCACATCTAGGATGCCGTTACAGGAAAAACCTTACTTACACTCTTGGCTGGATTCCAGAGTCTACTTCTTGGTCTAGACCTGACCTCGTTCCTCTTCTGCAAGCTTAATCCTGTACCTTAAGGGCACAGCGAACACACAGGGACTCCAGCGTGGGCCTGTCTATGCTCAGTCTCCCCTTCAGCCTGCAGAGCCAGGAGACTCTTTTGATCATGCTTGACAAACACTAACAATTATTGACAGGAGGCTCCCTCAGAACTGTATGTTGTTCAAAAACACACATAGGTTCAAGAGCCAAAAAGCAAATGTGAAACACATGCTTTATGTTCTGCAAGGTAAATCCCTACCCTAGAGCTCACCCAACAGGACACAAACCTTCAGTCCACAGTCCCTGAATTTCCTCAGATGCAGCCCTGGCCTTGCACTGAAACCATAGCCACGTCTGATACATTCAGCTTCATCTAACAGTTAGCATAGAACAGAACAGTTTAGGTTGGAAGGGACCTTAAAGACCATCTAGTCCCAACCCCCCTGCTATGGGCAGGGACACCTCCCACTAGACCAGGCTGCTCAAAGCCCTGTCCAACCCGGCCCTGAGCACTTACTCATCTTTCAGCAGAAACACAAGACATCAACACAGAACACTAATTGAAGACAAAGGACTTCAACCAGCTACAACGCCACCCTCCAACAGTACGTTAACCAGGCAAAGCCCAGCAACTTGCTGCAACAGTATGGTCAAAATAAGAGCTAGCTTATGGCTCTTCCAGTATGTCATACTTGGCCCGTTCCTTACTGTTCCCACCCTGCGTGGCCAACATGCAGGAGTCAGAGGCTGGAGGTCGATGGACAACAGCTTGTCTTGTCATGCTCAAACACATCATATAAACAGGTTATGAAGACTGAGCAGGATCTGGCTCATGCACTCCACCTCGTGACCCAAAAACCTCGACCCCGGTCACATATCAATAGCAGCAGTGGAAATATCAACCCGCGAATGAGATATTAGCAACTAATCTGTTATCAGCTTATTCCAAGAAGGCAGCTAGCTGCAGATTCAACCTTCAGGCAACAACACAGGTGTTTCCTGGCTCTCAAAGACATTTGCACAGTGTTTTCTTTAAGCGTTTGTGGGGGATGTTCAAAACCCCAATTATCTGTATCTGACATGATATCGAACCAATACTCTCCTAGTTCACAGGACCTGTAAAAACAAAACCCCACTGAGACTAGGAGGAGCCTCCGGATCAAATTCTCTGAGCTCCGAAACAGTCCTTGAATGCGTGCTGCAAGAAATCCTCCAAACAGACGCACCTTTCATATCACGGCAGGAGGAAGGCAGAGAGGGACAGGAAAAGAGATTAAAAACAAGATAAAAGCCAGATCCTCAGGTAACAGAAAAATCAGAGATGCTCCCTCAGTTTACACTACCAAGGATCTGAGCCAAAGGTGCTTTTAAAGTCCTTTTATGAAATATTTTAATCTGCCTTTCTATCTGCTATGAGTGCAAGCTAGGCAGTGCTTTTCAGAGAAATTATTTATTCAGTTTTACAGTGACTAACCTGAATTTCCAGACTGCTTCAAAAGAAAAACTGAAGCACTTTTTACAAAAGGCAAGGAGCATTAGGCTTCTTCCATCCTTGTTTTTCCTCTTTTTTTTTTCTCCACCGCTCAGCTGAAACATCTCTACCTCTCATCTAATAAATAAACAAACTATGTATCTTTCCACCAAAATAAATGCTCTTCCCTTCACCTCCATGCCAAAAAATGTGCTGACAATTTTTTCAGGGTTTTTTGCTGAAGCCACCTAAAGTGGAATAAATATTTTTTTTTTTTTTTAATGAATTTTTCAGTTTAGCCATCTACTTGAAAAAACAGCTAGCCTTACACCGCTGGCTGCAGTCTTACAACCTGGAATAAACCCAACACGAAGCTGAAAGCGTGTGATTACCACCGGCTTGGCGTTAGTGGGGCACCCTACCAAAAAACATCCACGGTCAAAAGCAAATTACAGGGTCAGTCAAAGCAACCACACTGTTGCATGAACCACCTCAACGTTACTTCCCAGATAAAAGTACAGAAAGCAGCAGCACAAAGCTTAAATGAAATACAACTAAGGCTCTAATCCAAGGCCATCAAATGAAGGACCGGTTCCAGAAGGCATGGACTCACCGGGATGTGCTTCTGGAACCCCAAGGAGGTGTCCTGGGAACGGGGAGCTCAGGTAGCACATACCTATCTGCACCTACTACCTGCCTGCTGCAGGGCAAGCAATGTCACACACAGCAGGTCCGGTTTAAGGTAAGGTTTAAGGCCCTTACAACAATATTTCATCACAAGTAAGCTCTAATTCTCGCAGGCGGAGGGCGGATGTACATTTTCTTGTGTGGAGATGCCCTCTACTCAACCCAGCCTAAGACCTTCACTTACGTGAGGCTGTGATTAGGGGATTCAGGTCATAAGCAAGTAGATCTCATGCTTTAATTCTCTCTCTCTTTCCCATTTCGGTTGCCTGAATCTCCAGGATGAGCAACATCACATTCATGCAGAAACCTAAGCGAACTCGCGTGCACCAGCTCCCTCCCTCAGAACAGGGAGATGCATGAAGTCGATCGTGATAACCTCCCACCTGAAGGCGTTGGATGCTGCCGCTGTGCCTCAGCACTCTCTCCTCACATTAAAGGCTCAAAACAACAATCCTGAGGCCAGTCTCCTCTTTGTCTCCACAATCCAGCTAACAATACTGCATTAAGTATATCAATACTGTTGCATTTGTATTTCCTCTCTGGTACACCCCCCAGAAAGGTGTACATCCAAAAATACAGCAGCCTGCACCCCCTCAGCGGCTTCCTCCCGAGAACCACTTTAGCAACGTACAGGTTTAAAACCACCCTAAAAATGGCCACGCACCCAATACCAGCCTGCAGCTCTAGTTCTATCCTCCCTTAAGCACCATGCAGGATCAGACCCTTGCTAAGTGAGCTGGGACTGCAGCAACACGCTCCTAGCATTGCTACTTATTTGGGGCAGCTTTCACTACCTGCAGATACAGAAGAAAAATTTGTGCTCTTGGGAGCTTCTAGTCTAAAGGCAGAGGTCAGGAGAAACACTCTGTTCTTATTAATGCAGTTCTATGGAGAGGAAAAAAACAAAAAAACAGTCAAGCCTTTACGCTTCTCTGAAGCAGATTACGGCTAATAATACAAAGATTACTGACATTAGATGAATTTAAATTCATTCTTCTATCATTCAGGATATTAAGTTTTTTACCTTCCTCCCAGTATCACTCCCATTTGTAGTCAGCTTCACTTTCTGCCTATCACAAAGATGTTACACTTGAACTATAATCACCATAATGGACTCCTCCCCCTTGGCAGTTTTGTTGTACTAGGCATCTTAAAAAAAAAAAAAAAAA
>VFFE01006951.1:690028-700715 GCA_008921705.1 Burhinus oedicnemus | reverse complement strand
CAGTCTTAATTTTTTTTTTTTTTTTTTTTTTTTTGCCTATCAACAGGCAAGGGGATGGTCTCACCCATGCTGCAGCAGCATTACTCCCGCAGAAGGGGCGAGTGCTGCTCAGCCAAGGGCTCTGCCGGGCAGAGCTCGCCAGCCCGGCCACACCACAGCATCAGTGCGCATCGCAGGCACATGGTACCAACAAGAAGGACAAAAAAAAAAAAAAAGTATCTGTCGCTGGTGACCAAAACTCAATTTTGAATTCAGGTTGCTCCTCGCCAACATCTAGACTCAGACTAAAGACACCACTCTGCACCACCCCTCTGGGAATGGAACGGTTTTAAAGCCAGCACCAGCAAACTGAAGATGGAGCACAGCAACTGGAGCAAAGTCAGCCACAGATGTACTCTCAGGAGAAAAAACTCCTTTTGAAACTTAGAAGTTCCAGTTCAGCTGTAGGATCCCCCTTCCCAAACATCCTACTGACAAACAAGTATCTAAGAATGCTTAAAAGAAAGCCATTAGTCCAGCAAATCACCAGCCACGTGTTTGCTGCTGAACATCACGAATGTTTGTGCTAAAAGCTTCTCACACATATTCACATCTACATTTTACTGAAAGAAAGGGAACTCCAACAGCAAACACACTGCAAATCCCTGCCTGTCAGCCCCAAAGCTGGAGTGCTTGGCTGGGCTGTGGCCCCGAGCTCCAGCCTTCCCAGTTCGCTCTCCTGGTGCCCACACTGGGAAGGCAAGCCAACACATCCCCAAGCCTACAGCACAGGAATCGGTGGGCAGTTATCTGAAATACAGTTTGGGGTGAACTACCATTGCACGGGATCAGTCCAACTCAACTGTCCAGCCCTTTTGTTTCAGAAGGGGAGTTACTGCTGGTAAAAGGCACCTGCCTTAGCTCACAGCCTTATGCAATGGCTGTATTAAGCACTACTCTTATTCATCAGTACAGAACTATAATATTTCCTGTTTAACTGGATTAAAAAAACCCAGCAGCTTGCAAACAGCCATCAGTGACTGGCTCAGCCTCACCTGTGCAGATGCTCTCCTGCAGGCCTGGGCACTCCCCAGCTCCAATTCCACCACCATTTCCAACTGACCCAAGCTCAGGCTGCATTGGTCGGGGCAGCTCTGCCCTCCCTTGACCAGGACAAGCATTTATGAGACCGAGCACAAGGCAGAGGAATGAGAACAGCAGCGGGGAGGAAACAGAGTGCACTTTTCAGTGCCAAAACCCATTTAAAGGGCATGAAATGGCAGGCTCAGCTCCTGATGGCACCCATGGAGGCCAAGGGCATTTGGCACAGCCCAGGAGCTCCAGCAGCCTGTGGCTCTGCCTCAGCAATGCCTCTCTCTCAAGAGGCTTCCACAATCCCCCCAAACACACACATTCCCTGCAAGTTTGTTTCTCTCCTTGTGCACACTGAAAAGTCATATACATTAGAAACACATGGGAGGAACTGGGTGCAGACCCCACAACAGGGCTGAATCCCGCAGCACTGTGCAACCAAATGCTCATCCCATCCAGAAGTCACCTGGTATTGCATCCCCCAGCTTGGCTGAGCAGATGGAGATGCTCCAAGACCTGGGGGAGAAACTGTTTCTCATGTGAGCTGGCATGCAAAATGGTGTAATTGCCCAACTAAGAGCAGCTAGGACACACTCTACAGCTGGGCTGAATTTACAAATCCTGGTATCTCTAGATGAACAAGATGGTGGCACTGTACAGAAAATAAATTAATCTGTTGTTAGACACATCAGAAACTTCCCCGTACCTTATGAATGGATCTCAGGGTCTTGTCAGAAGGATAACCTTCCACCTAACATAGGACATGGAATGGATTTGCCTTTCAGCAGCAGCATCCTCATTCCAACCTTGGTATCTGAGCATCAGCTATCGAATGCGTCATATTACAACACAGTCACCAGAGCTGGAAAGTCCCCAACCCAGCAGGTCTCTCCCTTCAGCAAGGCGCATATAAACTCATGCGGAATCCGCCCTGCAGGCCCTACTCACCTCCTCAGTCTCAGGAGAAATGCGGATCACAGCTACTCAACTGACTGCTCCGGAGACCCTGAAAATCATAGTGAAAGTGCCCAGTCCCAGGTCAGAGCCACCCAGGCCAGCTGCCCCGTGCAGACTGGTCCAAGGGGGTGCACGGAGCGGGCAGGGGAGGAGTGGGGACAACCTGCCTGCAAGGTGGAGGAGGCTGGTGGCATCCAGAGGCAGCAAGGGAGGTGTCACCTCACTGCACATATGTGGGAGGGAAGAGGCTCGTTGTTCCTCCCGCAGGAGAGGAGCCCACTCTGGCTGGCCTTATTCACAAGGCCTGTAGGGTAGCTTCCTCAAGCACCACCTGAAAGGTCCTGCTGCATTAGCCAGACGATGCCTGGGGGCTCAGGGCACAGCCGACCTTAGCTCATTACCAAGGCTGTGCTTAACAAAGGGCACCGCGGTTGTCACGCTGTGCTCAGCACTTCACTGAGTAATTAGCCAAGCCAAATTCATGGGTGGTGGACTCGGTCTGAGGAACAAGCTGAGGTCAAGGACCTAGGACGGAGATGTTCAGTTGTGAATCTGGAAGTCAAGTGCAGCAAAGGCAAGGTGGAGATGCCAGTGCCAAGATGTGGGCAGTCCATCCGAGGGCATGGAGGCACTTCACAAGACTCCTCTGCGCTGTGGCTTCCTTGGTCAGATGCAATGCCAGCATCTGGAGGCTTCAGAGAAAGAAGGATGGGGTACCCGTAACCCTACTGGTGGCTTAACACTACTGTTTCTTTTTTGTACCTCGAAAATAACTTTACTGAAACGTATCTGAAGACGCAACGCAAGCCCCCTGGGCTCACACTGCACATTACTGTCTATTTAAAAACATTCAGACTGTATTTAAAAGGATCCCACTGGTACCTGCTATGGCTATCTCTCCATCCTGACTTGCTGGCTGTGGACAGGGTAGGAGGTCCTCCAAGCAAGTGGCTTGATTAAGAAGAGCAAACAGCACTGATGAAGAGTTTTGACCAGATTTTGGGGAGACAAACCCAATGCCCCTTTGCTGCCCAGCTGGGGAAGAGCCCAATCCTATCTTCTCCATTGGTTTTGTACCTCGTGGCCTGCGGGGACACTTTGCATGCTGTGGACTAACCCAGCACTCTGGAGAATACCTCCCAGCCAGCCATGGCTCAGAGCAGGCGATGCTCTTTTGCAGGAGCTGGTTTTCCTTTACAGGGCAGGTTCCCCCATCAGCGAGACGGGGAGGTTTGGCAGCTCTCCATTCCAGTCTTTAGGACCGCTTTAATGACCGGTCCGTCAACTCACTCACCTCCCTCCCAGCATTATAGCCCTGCCGAGCACAACGACCAACCGCCCCCCATAGTCCCAGGACCTTCCACCAAAAGACCATCACATGCTTCACAAACATCAATGAATTAAGTCCCAGCATCCCAATTAACTCCAGCAGCATTATGCCCTCATGACCAAGGAGTGCAGAAGCAGGCCGAGGTGTCCCTCTGCTCAGCTACAGACCCGCGAGCTATTTCAAAAGTTTTTTCCAAAACAGAAAGAAAGAAGGGGGGGAGGAGGGGGGGGAAGCTTTCTGTTTTCTTTGAAAAGCACGTCTATGCAACAAAAAAGGTACTAATACAGATTTCACCATCCAAATTAAAAGTCAAAGGCAGCAATAAAGAGCCTCTGAAATATAAGAAACACGTTGTGCGCAGTGTGAAATTTATTGCCGCCTTGCAGAATGAAGCCAAACATCTCAATATGGAAAAACACCGCCACTTTTGACCCAAACAGACTGGGAACAGGAAGTAAAACCAAATTACCCAGCTGCGGCCTCCCGGCATTACGAGCGGTGGCCGCAGCAGTGAAACCAGCGTTTGCCGCCCACACTCGCCCCATTGGCAGCCGCCCACCCGGGTCTGCACACCGAATGCCCAGGGGGCCGATTCCACCCAAACCCATCAGGGTTTGTTATTAAAGCCTTTGCAGGCAAGATCAGGGCTTTAGCGAAGGGGAATCAGCTGGGTAGAGCCAAGGAGGCAGGGACTGCAGGAATCGCCCCAAATGCTGCACCCACTTGCAAAGCGCAGAGGGCCAGGCTCCCCCACCAGGGGATTCCCCTTCTTTCGGTTGCTCTCTGGATTTTCGCCAGCCAAATTCCTGACTCAGGACAGGCATATTTTGGGAGTTAATTTTGGTTTTACTGCATCATCACCAGCAAACTCTGAGAAATTAAGTCAAGCCTCAATTGGCTCAAAACATAATTGCATTTCTTTTAAATAATAGCTTTGCATTACTTTGTTTTTTGTCAGGTTTGTTTTTTTGTTTGTTTTTTTTTTGTTTCGTTTTTTTTTGTTTTTTTTTCCCCTTTTGAGCTTGTGCATATTACATCCTAATTATATTTTCAAGCTTTCATTTGCAGCTACAGGAATAACCCAGAAAGATATGCAGATTAGCTAATTTTCAAATCATCACTTGAGTAAGGAGCTTTAAAAAAAAAAAGTGACAGGTAAACCAAGGGACCTGCAAGAAAACAGAAGCATGAGAAACTGACAGTCCAGCACCTCTTTTGTTAAAACTGGTAACTCAATGCCAAAAAGAATGGCTTTAAGACCTTAGCATAGCCAACGCTGAATATCACACATGTAATGCAACAGAAAATGCCATTTACACAAACGCTACACACTAAACAGCAGCTCAGAACCTGACGTTTTGATTAAAACTGTGCTTTCAGGGAATCTTACAAGCACCATTTTTACTAGCTCAAGCAGATTTTTCCTACAAGATTTTAAATGATTACATGCCAGGTGTAGAATACTTCATAAAGCAGAGTAAGATTTTTTTTTTGACTCGTGTGAATTTTTTTTTTTTTTAAACTAATAGCAGCCAGTAAATTACTGCCATTAGTACAACACTGCCTTCGCAGATTTATGCTGAAGTGGAATTTCACCCAACATCTCTTCTGGGTAATACAGACATCTGCAGAACTGAAGGAGGAGAAAGACATAAACATGCACAACCACACATTTTGTGCATTACCGTCCAAGACTTTTACAAGGACAAGTATTTTGTGCCACTGTTTCACAAGAAAGTCCCGAGTGTGCCCATGAGTACACTCTCCTGAGACGCAGCGACCTCCAGTCCTACCTCGTATTCTTTTAAATCCATCTCCTAAACACTGCTTTGGCAGAGGGGTTGCACTGCGAGAAAGGAAACTCCCCCCACAGCCCCGTTATCGTGCTGCACGAAATCCTGCCTCTGCCCCAGAAAAAAAAAATTTAAAATAAAAAATAATATCCAAGTTTATCACGCCAAGGAAAGAACAATAAGAGGGAGTCCGAAAAGGCAGTCAGAAGTGCCGCCAAAAAAATTGGAGCTCATTCTCAAAAAAAGGCCCTCCCTTCGGAAGCCTGCCAGTCAAACCCCATCACGCGGCTGTTTTCCGAGGGTGAATGGAGTTCTTATTGCCACAGCTTATGTCTGCAGCGTGCAGCCCTCCGCAAGGCTTTCAAGAGCAGATCGGATTACATGGACACATTCTCTCTGATTTTATGCATTCAGAAGCCCTCCGACAAAATACTCAGCAAGCTGAAAAACTAGTGGCCTTCAGAGCTATCAGCCTATGTGCTTTTACCAAAACCAAAAGCAGGCGAAGAGACCCTGGCACCTTGACTCGGGCTCCAGAGGACCTCACCCTTGCTGAGCATGGCCATGGAATTTGGAGGCCAAGCCACAGATTTTCTCCAAGTGAGTAATAAAAGACAACTCATCCCCATGGTGGGTACTTAGCAGTGGGACAGGAGAAAGGAAAAAATAAATATCTGCTGACATCATTTAAAAAGGGGGCAGATAACATCGCTCCAGGTAGACAATGCTTCCTGGAAGATGGCATGGAAAAAGGGGAGGATGCACACCTTTTAAAAGAACACCATGCGCTGCCACAGCTTAGCAGGCAAGAGGTGCCCAACTGCAAAACCATCGCAAGCACAATTTCAGGTAAATCGTCTATCCAGAGTCAGCAATTCGCACACACACTCAGAGAAAGCAAACTAAAAGGATCAGTTTATACTGTTTCTATACTTAGGGGCCACAATGAGGAACTCCAGGAGAAGAAGCACATACAAAGCCTGCGGTACCTGTGATGCTGCAGTAAAGGTGAACAGAGAATTACAAAATGCATTGTTATTTTAAATGCTCCAGCTTAAAGACTGCACTTCAGCAAGAGAGACAAGTCTGTGCTTAAATCATATGACAAATTAGGGCCTGAGCAGTGCCCTAGAGAAGGATGCACGCACTGCCCAGAGGTCTGGACTACATTGATTAAAAAGAAACTCACAAAAAAAAAACCTGTCTAACAAGCAAACTAGTGCATTACACATGGGTAACTGGTTCCCTATCACCTAAAAGGGAACAATTCCTGCATCAACTCATTTCATACCGAACTGAAAGTTCCCACTGAAGTATTACATATGGCAAACACAGCAGATCAAGAAAGCCCAAGCTTCAGAGCTTTTAAGGGATTTTAAGAGCAAACACACACTGTTCAATAAAGACATCCCCTCCCCTCCTGCTTCCAGACTGCGATTACTCCCCAAGCAAGTGTTTCCATCACGTTGCAAAAGATTTTTCTCACATTTTTCCTGCTGGGTGCTTGGAGGCTGGTAACCCAAATGCGGGATGCCATGTCTGTCTGCGGCGGCCATTCTTTTTTGGTTGGATATTTGCACTGTTTTCAGTGCACAGCAAGAGAGCCACAGCTCCCGTGACTACCTCTGGAACCCGAGATCTAAGCAAACTCTGCTTTTCAGTGCACAGCCTCCCTCTCAATGAGCAGCCTCATGTTTCTAGTACTCATTTTCGTTTCCACACGTGACTTCTAGTATGTTCACGGTCAGAAAAGCCTGCTCCTATGAAGGCCGCATACTCTTTCCCAACACGTCTGAGTCATGTAATGGTTTGCTCCACTGCCAAAGCCAAGCTCTCGCCACTAGCCCGGCAGGGGTGTCCTGCTGCAGGCATCCGTCACCAAATCCTGACTGCAGATTCATCATCATCACCTGTGCCTGCATTAGCCACAAAGCCTTCAGTTGCTTTCAGGCTCCTGACTAAGCTGCAGGCACTGGTGACTAGGAAAGCCGTGGTTTGACTTGTGCATGAAGACAGACCCATTTTCGAGACGCTAGCAATGCAGTTTTGCAGTCAGTTTAACTCAGCATAAGCCAGGGCTGTTAATAAAAGCAGCAGTCCAGCCCCATCCTGCCCTGCCTGTGCACCACAGCTCCTTGTGCCGACACAACTGTTTCTGCAGCCACATGGAGGAGCAAACCAAGCAAGCGGTGATGGCTAAAACAAGCAACACTTGCTTTTTATTCTGCAAGGTTATTCTTAATCCACAGGGATGGTGAAAAGACTGGAGGAAAGGGCTGGAAGCAGGACCACTTTCCCCACCACAGCACCAGCTTCAGAACTGATTTGCAAACTATACTGCAAGAGGTAAGAAAGCCAACCTCCGCCCCTTTGCAGTCACAAGTTTTTAAGACCCACTTTGAGATTCCCTTCAATGTGCAGAACAGCCTCACAAAACCTCACTTCTGGTGGCAGCACAACTACAAAACTCTAAGGTCCACGTATCCATCTTGCTAAGATGGGGCAAGCCCAGAGGGAAACTAATAGGTCTGCAAAAATTTAAGAATAACATTTAAGCCTCATGCCAGCCATTCCCCAACAGAGAAGGAGGAGACAGAGTAGGCCACCACTGCTCATGAGGTGTAACTGGGCACAAAAACCACCAGAAAATCCTCTATGGGGATGCGACAGCTCAACACCTCAAACGGACAACTGCCCAGCATCCCTACTTGTCAGTAACCTTCCTGCGGCACGTGGGCCAGCACTAGGAGGGAGGAATGGCAGCCCCAGATCCCGCTCCCTCTTTCTCTGTGGGGATCCCTCACTCCTCCACGGCGGTGGGAAGGATGTGGCACCCTGACTTCTCCTGACCTGGCCAGATGCTGCAGGAGGCTGAGCAGCACAGAGGTTCCAGCACTGACAGGCTAATTTCCTTGCTTTGGGTCTGCTTTGGGCCCCTGCCGGTATATCCCAAAGCACCTGGAAGACAGCACCAGACCCACGACAAAGATACAGCTGTATACAGGCTGATCGAGGTGCATACCCAAAACTCAGCCGCTTCTGGGAAGGCTGGCTGTGCCCCACAGCAGACTGCACCTTCTCCTGCTGTAAGCGCATCCTGTAATACCTAGAAGCTTCTGCGCAGTCCATTGTCTTTCAAAGAAAAACACTCAAACACCAAAATAGCGCTCTCAAACTTTTCTGGGCCATCACTACTTTAAAATTATTTCATTTAAATACCTACTGTGTCTATATATACACACAGGCACGTGCCAAGGGAAATGAGCATGGAGGGAAGGGCTGGTGCCCACACCCCCCCATCTCCACACAGCCTCCCAGCTCTGCCTGGACAGGACCGTGCCCCGACCGCTCCCCACCAGTCCAACCCTACAGCACACCAGGGCCACCCAGAGGAGAGCCCCACCAGGATCCTGCCCCACCAGCAGGAGCGCTGGAAAGACCCCAGGCTCTCCACCAGACCCCTCGCTAACACACATCTCTTTTGAGGTACAGAGGGGGCAGGGAAGTTTTAAGACCAAATTACAGAGTCCTTGAAATCCTTCAGTTCTGCACAAAGCTGAACCCCTAAGTCCTGCCTTCAGGAGTTCCCCCCTGCCCAGGGCATGATTCGGACCTTCATTTGTAAATAAAGCTCCGAGGAGCAGAACTGTGCCACGTAAGACGTTTCTCCAACCTGCAGAGCAGCACCATCACAGCCTCCGCCTGCTACCTTAAAAGCAAAATACCCGCAAGGAGGACTCATAGGGGGAAAACATCTCTGCAACCCCATGGAAGCTGCTGGACGGAAACTTTAACTGCATTACTTCTGCTTCTGCATAATCCCAGAAGAACTAGCTTAATTCAGGCTGCTCCAGCTCAGACACTCGATAGTTTCAACATGGTACAGACTATTACCTCGCTCTAATTACAGGATCACGTTACGTGTCCAACAACTGCTGCAATTTACTCTCGCCTGCTGCACCCCGGCTCAAAATCGCTCATCCCACCTCTCACACACACACACTTTTTGGCACCCTTTGAATAAAGGCCGGGATACCAAGCAACACTTCAGCATCTGACACAGCCGCACCCCAAGCCCCGCAAAGGTAAAGTCATTATTTCCTTGCGGTAACGAAGGCGACGACTTTCACCAGTGCAGAACAAACTAGTTTTAGGCAAACAGCACAGACACGACACTACCCCTCACACGCTCATCCGTGCAAACGCATTACCGGCTTACTGCTAATAACCACCACTGCACACCACCGCGAATTCGCACATCGCTCCCCCAGCCAGGTGTTGATCTCGCACGGAGACTAATTCAGAGATGCAAGAGCTGCAGGATCAGGCCCTTGGAGTTCCACCACGTCAAAGGCAGGGGACGTTCCTCACAGCAGCACACGTCTTGCCTTTGAGCTCAAAACCGCATCCGCAGCTCCCGCTGCCATGAAAGGGAAAGGTTTCCTCCCTGCAACTGTCCGCCCGCGCCTGAGCCGAATGCTAACAGGTCTCTTACTTGCGTCTCGCCACCGCCTCATGCTCTGCCGGGGAATATGTCGTTCCCCGAGCGGACAAAGTGTCCGGCCATCGCTCCACGATGATTCAGCAAGGGGGTGGCTCCCCGTCGGAAGGCACACCTACCGCGAACTGTCATACCGCGGGGCTGGGTGAAAATGGGAGAAGTTGTTCTATCTATCATGGCTGCACTTTCCGAAATGCGTAGACCTGGCCTGGTAGGGTCGCGGGGGGCAAAGGGTGGGAGGGAGAGATCGGGGAGGGGGTAGATTCCATCAGCAGGCACATGGGAATAATTCAAGGAAATCTCTCGAGGCTTTTAACTATGGCACAAGTAAATGAGGGGGAAAAAAAAAAAAAAAAAAAAAAAATTTCCCCCCTCCCCTCCGGCCCCTCGGCCGGAGCCGTAGCGGCAGGGGACTCCGCCGCACAGTTTGTGCTGCTTTTTCACAAGTCCGCTCCCACCCCGCTCCGAGCCGGCATTTCGCTACGCTACGAGGCGTCCACGGGTGCGACAGCGCCTGGAACACTTTGGGCTGCAAAAATTACTTTTTGCTGCGGGATTTTTTTAGGTTTTGTTGGGGTATTTTGGTTTAGGTTTTGTTGGGGGGTTTTTTGTTTGTTTTTTGTTGTTTTTTTTTCCCCCTAAAGAACGAAACGACACGCCGGCAATGCACTGCGACGCGCCAGCCACCCTCCCGCGGCCGCCCGCAGACAAAGGACCGATGCGCCGCCACGGAGCCGCGCCGGGACCCCCGGGCCGCTCCGCCGCCGCTCCGGGGACACCCGCCAGCGGCCCCCGGGACGAGCCACCCCCCGCTACCTCCCGCCGCCCCGGCCCCACAACGCGCCAGACCCGTCCCCGGGCGCCCCGCCGGGGGCAGCCGGCCCCCCGCCACCGGGCCCGGCCTTACCTCAGCGGCGGCGGCGCTAGCAGGCAGCGGGCGGCCGCACCGTGCCACGCGCGGCGGCACGGGGCGAGCCACGGGGGCCGGTTTAGCGCGGGGGCCGGCTGCGCGCCGCCATTTTAACGCCTCCCTCC